>PVIW01015960.1:0-18086 GCA_004026585.1 Noctilio leporinus | reverse complement strand
TTTTTTGATCCAATCATCCACTGATGGGCACTTAGGCTGTTTCCAGCACTTGGCTATTGTAAATAGTGCTGCTATGAACATAGGTGTACATAGGTTCTTATGAATTGGTGTTTCAGGATTCTTTGGGTATAGTCCAAGTAGTGGAATTGCTGGATCAAAAGGCAGTTCCATTTTTAGTTTTTTGAGGAAACTCCATACTGTTTTCCACAGTGGCTGCACCAGCCTGCATTCCCACCAACAGTGCATGAGGGTTCCCGTTGCCCCAAATCCTCGCCAACACTTGTTGTTTGTTAATTTGTTGATGATTGCCATTCTGATAGGTGTGAGGTGGTATCTTATTGTAGTTTTTTTTTTTTTTTAATTTTTTTTTTAAGATTTTATTTCATTATTTTTAGAAAGAGGGGAAGGGAGAGAGGCAGAGAGAGAGAGAGACATCAATGTATGGTTGCGTTTCACCTGCCTCCAGCCACAGACCTGACTGGAGAGCTGGTTTGCAACCTGGTTATGTGCCCTGGCTGGGGAATCAAACCTGTGACCTTTGGGATCACAGGCCGGCACCTTATCCACTGTGCTACCAGCCAGGTCTTATTGTAGTTTTAATTTGCATCTCTCTGATGACTAGTGATGTTGAGCATTCTTTCAGATGCCTCTAGGCCCTTTGTATAACTTCCTCAGTGAGTTGTCTGTTAAAGTCCTTTACCCATATTTTCATTGGTCTGTCTGTTTCCACGGTGTTGAGTCGAATTAGTTCTTTATATATTTTGGAGACCAGACACTTGTCTGAGGTATCATTGGCAATTATGTTTTCCCATACAGTTGGTTCTATTTGAATTTTGCTGATGTTTTCTTTAGCTGAACAGAAACTTTTCAATTTGATATAGTTCGATTTCTTGATTTGATATTTTACTTCCTTTGCCCTGGTGAAGTATCAGTAAACATATTTTTGTGTAGGATGTCCGAAAGTTTACTGCCTATATTTTTCTCCAGGACCTTTATGATGGCACTGCTTATGTTTAAATCCTTTATCCATCTTGAGTTTATTTTGGTGTATGGTGTAAGTTGGTGGTCTATTTTATCTTTTTGCATGTTGCTGTCCAGTTCTCCCAACACCACTTGTTGAAGACACTGTTTTTACTCCATTTTATGTTCCTTTCCCCTTTGTCAAATATTAGTTGACCATAGAATCCTGGGTTAATTTCTGGGCGCTCTATTCTGTTCCATTGATGTATATGCCTATTTTTATGCCAGTACCAGGCTGTTTTGATGACAGTAGCCTTGTAGTATTGTTTGAAGTCTGGTATTGTGATTCTTCCTACCTTGTTCTTCTTTCTCAAGATTGCTGTGGCTATTCATGGGCATTTTTGGCTCCATATAATTTTTGAAGTATTTTTTCTACTTCTGTGAAGTCTGTCATTGGTATTTTAATTGGGATTCCATTGACTCTTAAGATTGCTTTGGATAGTATGGACATTTTAATGATGTTAATTCTTCCCATTCATGAACATGGTATATGCTTCCATTTATTTGTATCTTCCTTGATTTCTTTCTTCATTGTTCTGTAGTTTTCTGTCTTTTAACTCCTTAGTTAAGTTTATTTCTAGGTACTTTATTTTTCTTGTTGCTATAGTAAATGGGATTTGTTTTCTCACTTCTATTTCTGATATTTCATTATTGGTATACAAAAATGCATTTCATTTCTGGATATTTATTTCCAGCTAGTTTGCTAAATTTTCTTACTAAGTCAAGTAAATTTTTGGTGGAGCCTATCAGGTATTGTATGTACACTATCATATCATCTGCAAATAATGACAGTTTGACTTCCTCCTTTCCAATTTGGATACCTTTGATTCCTTTTTCTTCTCTGATGGCTATAGCTAGAACTTCCAAGACAATGTTGAATAGAAGTGGAGAAAGTGGACAGCCTTGTCTCATTCCTGATCTTAGAGGGAAAGCTTTTAGTTTTTGTCTGTTAAGTATGATGTTGGCTTCAGGTTTCTCATAGCTGGCCTTTATGATGTTGAGGTATGCTCCCTCTATTCTCATTTTGCTGAGGGTTTTATCATAAATGGTTGCTGTACTTTATCAAATGTTTTTTCAGCATCTATTGATATGATCATATGGTTTTTGTCTTTCAATTTGTTGATGTAGTGTATTACATTTACTGATTTACGAATGTTGTACATTCCTTGCATCCCTGGGATGAAACAAACTTGATCATGGTGTATGATCTTTGTAGTATACTGCTGAATCCGATTGGCCAATATTATGTTGAGAATTTTAGCATCTATGTTCATCAGAGATACTGGCCTGTAGCTTTCTTTCTTAGTTGTGTCTTGACCTGGTTTTGGGATTAGAATAATATTGGCCTCATAGAAAGAGATTGGGAGTCTTCCCTCTTCTTGTATTTTTTGGTATAGTTTGAGAAGGATAGGAGTTAGTTGTTCTTTAAATGTGTGGTAAAACTCACCTGTGTATCCATTCGTTCCAGGGCTTTTGTGCTTTGGGAGATTTTGGATTGCTTCTTTAATTTCATTAGTTGTTATTGGCCTATTCAGGCTTTCTGTTTCTGGGTTCAGTTTTGGTAGATTATACATTTCCAGAAATGTGTCCATTTCCTCCAAGTTATTATATAGTTGTAGTAATTTCTTCCAATCTTTTGTATTTCTGAGGTATCAGTTGTGATTTCTCCTCTTTCAGTTCTGATTCTGTTTATTTGGGTCCTCTCTCTCTTTTTCTTGATGAGTCTGGATAAAGGCTTGTCAATTTTGTCTATTTTTTTTTTCAAAAAAACAGCTTCTGGTCTCGTTGATTCTTCAAATTGCAGTTTGAATCTCTGAGTTGTTTAGTTCTCCTCTGATCTTGATGATTTCCTTCCTTCTACTTGCTCTGCGCTTTGTTTGTTGTTGCTCCTTTAGTTCTTGCAGCTTTATGGTTAGGTTGTTTTTATAAACTTCTTGTGACCTTTTTACGCAGGCCTGTATTGCTATAAATTTCCCTCTGAGCACTGCCTTTGCTGTATCCCGTTGGTTTTGGGCTGTTGTGTGTTCATTGTCATTTGTTTCCAGGAACTTTTTGATTTCATCTTTGATCTCATTGTTAACCCATTCATTACTTAAAAGCATGTTATTCAGTCTCCATGAGTTAGAGAATTTTTGGGTTTTCCCCTTGAGATTGGTTTCTAGTTTCAAGCCATTGTGATCTGAGAAGATGCTTTGTATGATTTCAATTTTCCTGTGTTTGTGGAGGCTTGTCTTGTGACATACCATGTGGTCTATCTTAGAGAATGATCCATGTGCATTTGTAAAGATAGTGTATTTTGCTTCTTTGGGGTAAAAGACTCTGTATACATCAGTTAGGTCCATTTCCTCTAGAGTGTTGTTCAGTGCCACAACATCTTTGGGGATTTTTATCCCCAAAACAATGGAAAATCTGTCCATTGTTGATAGTGGGGTATGAAAATCCTCTACTATTAGGGTTTTGCTGTCTATATCTTTCTTAAAGTCCTCTGAGATTTTCCTTATATATTTAGGAGTATATGTTTTCCAGAGTTATTTCTTCTTGATGGATTGTTCCCTTAAGTATTATATAATGTTCTTCTTTGTCCCTTTTTATGGTCTTCATTGTAAAATCTATTTTTTCTGGAGTATTGCTACTCCAACTTTTTTTTGTGTCCATTTGCTTGATATATACTTTTCCATCCTTTCACTCTCAATCTGTGGCGATCTTTTGATCTGAGGTGGGTCTCTTGAAGACAGCATATATATGGGTCATGTTGTCTTATCAATTCAGCTACACTGTCTTTTGATTGGTGCATTTAATCCATTTACATTTAAGGTTATTATTGATTGATACTTATTCATTGTCATTTTCGCCCTTTGTAACTGCATGCCTCTTTGGCTTTCTCTGTTTCTTCATTTTATTTATTTATTTATTTTTAAAGAGACCCTTTAGCATTTCTTGCAATGCTGGTTTGGTAGAGATGTACTCTTCTAGTCTTTTTTTGTCTGGGAAACTCCTTATTTCTCCTTCTATCTTGAATGACAGCCTTGCTGGGTAGAGTATTCTTAGTTGTAGGCCTTTGTTTACCATTACTTGAAATACTTTTTGCCATTCCCTTCTGGCTCGAATTGTTTCTGTTGAACAATCATTTGATAGCCTTAGTGGAGCCCCCTTATATGTTATTTGTCATTTCTCTCTTGAAGATTTTAGGATTCTCTCTTTGTCTTTGAAATTTGCCATTTTAATAATAATGTGCCTTGGTGTTGGTCTGTTTGGGTTGATCTTCATTGGGACCCTCTATGCTTCCTGAACTTGATTAATGTTCTCAATCATCATGTTAGGGAAGTTTTCTGTCATTACTTTTTTGAACAGGTTTTCCATTCCTTGTTTCTCTTCTCCTTCTAGTATCCCTATGATATGGATGTTGTTACGTTTCATGTTGTACTGCAGCTCTCATAATCCCTCTTCAATCTTGTTCAGCCTTTTTTTCTTCTCTTGTAGTGTCTTGGAGTATTTGTCTACATTACCCTCCAACTCACTGATCTGGTCCTCTGCTTCCTCTATCCTACTGTTGATTCCTTCCACTGTATTCTTCAATTCAGAAATTGTATTATTCATTTCCTCCTGGCACTTATTGATAGTTTCTATGTCCTTTTTCATGCTGTTGTAGCTCTCAGTAAGTTCCTTGTAACTTTTCTGGTGTTGTTTATAGTTTTCTTTGAGCTGCCTAAGCTTATTGAGCTTCTCTGTCATCATTCTTTTGAATTCCTTATCTGGTATTTCATGTGTCTCTGTTTCACTTGGTGGTCTTTCTCAGGATTCTTCCTTCCCTTTTGGTGATGGACTGACTTTTCCCCTCCATTTTGGGTGTCTGTTGTTGCTTATTTTTTGTTTGTTTGTTTGTTTTTTCCTTGGATTAACCTGCTTTGCTTCCTTGCCTTAGTTGAGCACCGTTCTGTGTAGGAGATTTGTTGCAGTCTCCCAGATTTTCTCCACTTGTTGCTCTTGGTGTGGCCTTTATTTGGGCTGTCTGGTTGTATTCTGGATTGGTTGTGTATGTTGCCCCTTTCCTTGCAGTCAAGACACTCCTTCTATCCTTTCTCATAGAAATGAGGAGAGGGAGAATCAGAAAGCCTCAAGTATGAGTCAACAGTGTAAGCCTATGTATATAGTTGCTGTATCTGCCTCCCTGTTCACCCTTAGTCATTCCTGATTGGTCCAGGTGGAGCCAGGACCTGTGAGCTTTTAACAGGAAAAAAAGGAAAAAAAAAGATAATAAGAAGAAAGGGTTTAGATGGCTGTTCACCCTTAATTATCCCTGATTGGTCCAGATGGAGCCAGGACCTGTGGTCTTTTAGCAGAAAAAGAAAGAAAAAGAAAAAAATAACAAGGAAAGGAAAAAATAATAATAATAAAGAAAGGGTTTAGGTGTTCACCCTTTATGATCTCTGATTGGTCCAGGTGGAGCCAGGACCTGTGGGCTTTTAGCAGGAAGAAAAGAAAAAATAAAGAAAGGAAGGAAAAAGAAAGAAAAAGGAAGAAAGAAAAGAATAACGAAAGGGTTTAGGTGGCTGGGGAAGGGAGGAATACTTAGATTGAGGACTGGGAATGCGTTGTATCCAGAGAACGAGTAGACTTTAAATCAAGAGTAGGGGGAGGGTCTTGGGTATTTAGGTGGATTGAGATAGGGGAAGATTAAAAATATGTGAGAAGTAACTTTTGAAAAGGATACATTAGGGATTAGTAGTTCATGTAGCTCTAGGTGCAACTCAGGTGCTTGAGATTAGCAGGGATCCATTTCCTGAGTCTGCCTCTTTTTTCTTGGTCAGGTCTCTGCAGCCTACAGTCTAGCTGGTCTTGGAATGGCAGGGCCTATGATTGTCACTTTCAGGGCTGATTTTGAGTGTCAGCCCCCAGGTAGCCTGGGCCTCCAGTAGCCTAGCTGGGTTTTAGGGCTGCTGGTGTTCTGGGGCCCTCCCTTTTCTTCCATTTGAAGTCCAGCAGGGTGCCCCCTCCAACTCCTGGCGGAGGTTCCTGCCTGTGATGGGCACCTGGCATCCCTGCAGGGTGGCTTGCAACCTCGCTGGCTTCTGTGATGACTGGCCCTGCCCCCGCAGCTCCCGGAAGAGGCAGCACCCATCTGCCAACAGTGCCCAGGGTCTACCAACTCTGCCCAGCTCCTCCGTGTGAGGGCCAATCCTCCAAGCAGACCAGTTCTCTAAGGAGTCCTTCACACCACCTCTGTGATGCACGCTCTCCCAATGCGTCTGCAGTGCGGCCTTTGTCGCCTGCAATGGGCGGGTTAGTTGCCCCAGTTACAAGTTCCCGACTTGCAGTTTGGAGTTTCCGTGAGACCCTGGGGGCCTATGTGGGGCCTGTGTGGGTGTGTAGGGCTGGGCCTCCCCACTCACAGGGCCTGCAAGCTGCTGTTTCCCTGGTGGCCCAGCAGCACTGTTTTCGGCTCTCTCGAAGCCCCGGCCGGTGCACTTCCCTGCTCCCTGCAGGTCTGTTATCCTCCGCCTCTGGCCCAGTGAGGAGCTTCCACTCTCTCAGTCTCCAGAGCAAGGCTCTCACATAGTCCCTCCCCTGCAGGAGTTCAATTCCTCGTTTCCTCCGGCGTTTGCTCTTGCTGCAAACACTTCACTGCTCAGATTTCTAGTCGCCCAGGAGCCTGGAGCTGTCTTCAGTTAGAGGCGCCCCTCTGGGCAGAGCCACCACTGCCCAGAGCCGAACTCGGCCTGCCAGCCCGTTTGAAAACTATCTCACCTGCTCTCCTGTAGGTCTCTGCAGCCTCTGGGCTGTGCTCCCCTGAGTCCAGATGCTGACCACTCCAATTCTTAGGGACCTGAAGACGTCTTGAGCTCCCTATCCTATCCTCCAGCTGCTCTGGTACTCGAGAAAGCCATCAGCACTGCTCTCTACTCTGTCACCATCTTTGATTCTGTATATACCACAATTTATTCATGTAGGTTGTTCCTAGTTTGGGGTCATAACGAATAATGCTGCCTTTTTGGCTATAGTTCAGGAACCCAGCTCCAGGCAGGTTTACTTGGATTTGGTGAGACCAAAAAATGACAGTGAGCATTAGAGAGGGAATTCATACCAAGCTCCTTCTCACAGTAGTGGGCAGGAACAGTGATCAAATCTGCCCTTTTGTCTAGTCTCGCAGTGGTGGATGAGGATGACATAGGAGTCATGAAAGCCAAAATCATACCCCTTCAGTCTTGTGGCAGTAGGCAACGACAAGAACAACAGGGTGTGCCTTCACTCTCACAGAGGTGGGTGAGGACAAGGATTAAAGCATTTGTGCTGCCTGAACAGCAGGAGTTCATGTACATACATGAAGTTAACAAAGGTGACAGGGGGCCAACCTGAATTATCTAAGACCTATGCAGTAGGAGATTCTCTTAGATAAGGATGACCTAGGAAAATGAAAATACATGTGGAAATAGGGATCCTGGTTTTGATCACCCTGACAGGACACTGTTGCATACAGTAAGCATTGCTGTTAAGTACATACTTGAGTCAGAATGCTGAATTATAAGGTAACATATATTCAGTTTTAATAGTATTTCAAAACAATTTTCCATTTTACATCCTCATCCACAGTGTATGAGAGTTCTAGTTATATCACATCTTCACCAACACTCATTATTGTCAGTCTTTTTATTTTATCCATTTTGGTAGGCATGTAGTAACATCCTATTGTGGCCTTATTATCATTGCTCAAATTCCCATTTTGATATTATCATTTGTGAAGTACTTAAACATTTTTGTCAACTTTTCTATTAGATTACATATCTTTTTTCTAGTTTACTTACAGAAGTCCTTTTATCTATTTGGAATGGGTCTTTTGTTAGTTACATGTACTGCAAATATCTTTTACCTCATGGCTTACTTTTTTCCCTCTTAATGATCACTTTTAATAAACAGAAATACTTAATTTTAATGTAGTCAAACTTATTGAAGCATTTTGTATATCATTTTAAAGAATATATATATTTTTTATGCTTGAGAATTTACTCTTTACCTTTCATGTTAAAATCAATAGTTCACCTGGAATTGATATTGTGCATGGTGTGAGGTAAAAAACAAAAACATTTGTTTTCTTCCCTTGTATTAATGTGCAACTGACCTGGCACCATTTATTGAAAAGACCATCCTTTCCAATTGTTCCGCAATGGGGCCTTTGTTGTAAGCCCAGTCTCTATGTTTCTGGATTCTCTAGTCTGTTCCGTTGGTCTACTTGACTATTCCTGTGCCAACACAACATTGATTATTTATTAGTCATTTATATTAAGTCATATATAAGTCATTTATATTAAGACTTGATGTGTGGTGGAATAAGTCTTCCAACTTTGTTCTACAAGGTTGACTTAGCTTTCTTGGCTTTTTGCATTTCCACAAAATACCTTAGAATCAACTTGTTAATTATCATTTTTAAAAAGTTTGTTGGGATTAGCATGAATCTATACTTAGTTTGATCAATTTGGAGACAGCTGACTTCTTTATAACATTGAGCCTCCCAATCCTAGACATGAACTTGTTCTGCTTATTTAGGTCTTATTTAACATTTCTCAATGTTTGTTATTTTTCCAATGTAGGCCTTGCACATCTTTCATTTTTCTCTCAATACTAGATTTTTAAAAAAATATCGCATCCAAGGACATGCTGGTTGATTTTAGAGAGGAGAAGGAAGGGAGAGAAAATTGCAATGTGAGGGAGAAACATAGATCAGCTGCTTCTTAAATGGGGCCCAACTGGGGACCCAACCCAAAACCCAGATAGGTGTGCTGACTGGAAATTGAACCCACAACCTTTTGGCTTACAGGACAATGCTCCAACCAACTAAACCATGCCAGCCGGGGCAGAATGTTTTGATGCTGTAGTAAATATGAGAAAGTTTTTTCTGGAATCTCTAGTGTATTCTATCGGTCTATTTGACTATTCGTGTGTCAATACTACATTGCCTTAATGAATATAGCTTTAAATTTTAAAAAATTATATTTTAAGTGTTCATTGGGGAATGGGTTTTTAATTTTACAAACACTTAACTTAATTGTGTTACTCAGTGCTTCCCTACCTGGTGTTCCACAAAACACCATCCCACTTGTTAATCTAGTCTCTTTATTATGGGACTTTTACAGCCTTTAATGTGCTAATATAACTTCTCTCCAACTTACTTGACTATACTTATTCAATTTTCAACAAATATTGTAGTCAGGTATCAATCAGGATAAAAGTGCAGAAAACAGCAATTACTGTAGGTGTTTTAAGCAGGAACATTTAATACAGGATATTAAGTGCCTACAGAAGGCACTAGAAGCTGCAAGAGCAGGTGCTTGGCTAAGCTTGTAGGAATTACTTCCAGATGACCTCAGAGTAGACCCTCCCAAGGGAGGCACTACCAATGAGGCCACCACTGAGCCACTCAGTTCACAAACACTTTATTCTTGCTGCCTCAACTATAACTGCCTGTCAATACCTAAAAAGTTAAGTACTTTGTGTTCATGTCAAACCCCTCATATTTCCACAACCTTACCTGTCACCACAGACAGCAAAAGCCAAAACAAAATAAAAACCAAGAGACAGTTTCACCCCCAAACCCAACCCAAATGTCTCACAAGTATCTCTGGAAGGCAAAACCAATTTTGCACCCAGAACTATAATCTACGAATTTCTGTAGGATGAGAAGGAAACCTAGCAGGAGGGCAAAATGCAGACTGAGCTTTCTGAGCAACATTATCCCCCACAACTTATCAAGTGGCTGGTGTTACGAGCTAGGCACTTTACTGGGCAGAGACTATATTGGTGAGCTTGTATGTAGTTTTTACTAGTTACTAAGGTATCGAACAAATTAACTGGATAAGTGCTCCACACCTCTGATAGAACTGCTATAAGCATCTACCAAAGCTAATGTTTTATGAAACACAATGTAATTATGTTTCCCTCTTGGTACTGAAGGTAAATGACACATTTGTGCTTCACTTGTATGAATCATGTGAGATGTTCTGGCATGAATTTGGTATATTAACTTTACAGTCATCTTATTATTTCTTGCTCTTATTTTCCCTGTGTTCCTAAGTCCTGATTTACCTTTTATCATAATCTACTAGATATTTTTGCAAGGTAACTCAAATCTTCCTTCTAGAAAAAGGGCAGACATTTCTTTTGTGTGAAACCCCAATGTCACCCATAAGGATTTAGCTCACTCATAAATGTGTATTACCTGTTATTTTTGTTGGCTTCACAAATTTGATAAAGTATAAATGTAAAATAGAAGTATTCATTTCATTTCTGGTTTCACTTTGGTAATGAAAAGACTAGTGAGGTTAAAAGCTAAAGCAACAACATGTTTTTTGGAATAAAAAATCAATATAACATGCTTTACAGTATTTTGTGATTGTTAGCTTTATTAATATAGAACAATTAATCTTAGCTATAGTTGCCTTGTATAGTTTCCTATATTTCCATTTAGTCAGAAAAATGAACCAACAACAAGCCTTTGCCACCTTACAATCAATTTGAAGTAGGTTATTCAGGAATAACAATATAAAAGAAAATATAGACTGGAATGTATTCTATTTTGGCTAAACAAAGAAGTTTGATACATTTTGGCTCATAAAGCAAGATGATAATGTTTGTTATTTTTAAAAATTCACTGGAACTTTTTCCCTAAGCTGGTTTCTTTGTGATACATTTTCTTGAGTTCCACCCATGATTGCCACAGTAATAGTCCTGGGATCAGAACCCACATACTATTGAAAAATACCAGATAAACCCAAAAGTAAAGCCAATTGTTGGTGTTGAGGTTAGGGCTTCCCATAAGCCAGTCTGGAGAGAAGGTCATCCAACCCCCGTACAATTCACACACACACAGAGTAATCTGTATGAAATGCCTGTTAAAGAGAAAGAAACAAGGGATGAAATGGCTCAGCACCCTAAATAATGACATCTTTTCTTTAATGGCAGCATCAACACAGTCTTCCAGGAAAGAAAAACTCTCTGAAGTTGGACCTCAATTCCACGCGGTGCTCCTTTGATGGGACACATCAATCTAATTAATGAAGACCCATGTTTTCCTTAAAGAAGCAACACTGTCCTTTCTAGAAGACAATAGTCTTCTACACTATGAAATAAGTTAAATAAGGTCTCTTGGGTATCCTGTCCTATTTTTATTTTTAGGAAAATATAGTGAGACCTCAATGTGAATTTCACTATGAGATATAATTCCACTGGCTGAAAAAGTGATAATAGTCCCTTCCTCAAACAATCTTGTGGAGATTAAATGAGATATATAGATAAAGAGCTAAGCATTGTACTAGGAACATAGTAAGTACTCAACAATACAGGTATTATAAATGTTTAAAATAATAAATGGGTGCATGTAGTAAGTCTACAATCAAGATCATGGAATCAAAGCTATGTCAAGGCACCAAGGAGAAATTTAATTTTGACTGCTGACAATCTACATAAAATTGGATGGGGGAAGAGTAGAATAAATGATCCTTGAGGTCTCTTTCAAATATGAAACTTAATGAAGCTTTGAATAAGGCTTATTCGAGACAAGATGGTAGAAAACTGAATGCAATTGTACCTAACTGACATTGTTTTAGGGAATTATCCCCAGGTTAGTAATCTATTTTTCCCTAAGAAGGAAAGGAAGGAAAAGAGGAAGAAAGATGTTCAAAGTTTCAGAGTCTGAAGGTTGGTGAATCTTCCTCCTTTCTGCTGCCTCTCCCCATGCCTTCCTGATACCCTCCATCTGAAAAAATTTCTTATTTATCTGGCGTATCTAACTCAGAACCGAATAAGAAAATTTACTTTGTATCAAGTGATATAGGAGTTTTCTAGAGTGATTGGGGGGGAAGATGGAAATATTACCCTTTTGTTCTCCAAAATATTGGTAACAATCATCAAGTGTTATTAACACCATGTTTGCCTATTCAGTTGACTAGGTTGTTACTACATATTTGTCATATTCTTAATTTTGAATGTTCTGAAATGATCCTACTGCTACCATGATCCTTATTTAATATTAATTTTCATTTCTACTCTTTTTTGTCTGTTAGAGAAATATGTTCATAATCTACTCCAAATGTTATTTAGACATTGGGACCTCTAATGTTTCTTGTCTTTACAGCAGAACAGGAGAAAGGCACTTACCGATAATACTTCTCTTTGACTATGGCATAAATGAGGACCAATGCCAGAGGTCCATCCAGGATAACAGTCAGAATTTCCAAAGACACAATGGTTGGGTTAAAATTAAGCCATCTTGCATCAGCTTTGCCGTATTCTTTCCCTAAAAACAACACATTATTTTTATGACAGCCGGTGGAAATGACCTTTCATATTCATTAAGGAGGAGATAAAAAGAAGAGCTGCCAAACTCTCTACATTGTTCATAATGCCTTAGATGGCAAGAGAAGACCTGAGATGAAAATGCATTTGCCACCTGACCCAATAACCATATCATGTTGTATTGATAAAATAATTTAGTTTTTATGATCTCACCCATTACAGGACAATAATGAACCAAACTAATAACAAGCAAGACAGAACCAAATATATGAATACAGTGAATAGGCCCTCAGTGGTCAGGGGGAAAGGGGTTGAGGGGATTGGGGAGGCAGAGGCAAGGAAGGGGAGCAGCTTAGACAAAAACCTAGTATAAAGGAACCATGGACATGGACAACAGGTGGGATTGACTTTGGGGGGAATGGGTGAGTGGGGAGGGGGACAGAGGGGAACAAAAAGGGAATGGATGTAATACAACAATAAAATTAAAAATAATAATAATTTAGTTTTTAAAGTGTTTTTACATGTGCCCGCTTTACCTCTTCCTTTTAAACATTTTTTAAAGGGATTTAATTTATTTATTGGTTTGGCCAAAAGGTCTGTTACATTTTTTTCTGTATGATGGCTCTAGTAATGCTTAATTGTCTTTAACTTCATTGGAAACAATTTTGTTAGATTGTCATAAGAGCATGCATTTAAAAAATCTTATTCAAAATTGGTGATTTTTGTGCAGATATTTTAGTATTTAATGTGAAAGAAAATGTGCAACATTTTCAGTGTATTATATTTTATTATTTCAAGAAAGGTAAAAACACAACTGACATACCAAAGAAGATTTTGTGCAGTGTATGGAGAAGGTGCTGTGACTGTTCGAATGTGTCAAAAGTAGTTTGTAAGTTTCTTGGTACTATTGATATTTTAGCCATATAATTCTTTGCTGTGGAGCTGTCTTATGCATTGGGAGATGTGGCAGCACTCCTGACTTCTACCCGCTAGAAGCCAATAGTGGGAGACAGCCAACATACTGAAAACATCCAAATCAATAGTTATTGATGAAAATGAAAACTGCCTTTTATTTTGTGGAAAAAAATAATGGACATTTTGACCAACCCAATTTTTTTTTTAAGATTTTATTAATTATTTTTAGAGAGAGGGGAGGGGAGAGAGGCAGAGAAGGAGAGAGATATCAATGTATGGTTGCTTTTCACCTGCCTCCAGCTATGGACTTGGCTAGAGACCTGCCTTACAACCTGGTTATGTGCTCTGGCTGGGGAATTGAACCAGCGACCTTAGGGTTTGCAGGCCAGCACCTTATCCACTGCGCCACCAGACAGGGCTCAACCCAATATTTTTTAGAGGAAGGAATTCAGGGAGGGGAGAAAGAGATGGTGAGAAACATCAATGTGAGGAACACCCATCAATTGCCCCTTGTACATATCCTAACCAGGGACTGAACCAACAACCCAAGCATGTGCCCTGACGGGGAATCAAACTGGTGACCTTTTGCTTTGCAGGATCATACCCAACCAATGGAGCCATACTGATCAGGGTTTCACCCTTCCATTTTCATGATAAGTAGGAGAATTCTAAATTAATTCAATGTAGTCAGATCTTGCAAAGATAATCTTCAATAATTATCTTGGTAAATACAATATAATTCCTTACTTCAAAATTTCAATATAAAATCTGTAAGTATAATTTAGATGTAGGAAAATTATTAATAAAAAAATGTCAGCCCTGGCTGATGACACAGTGGATAAGACGCCTGCCTGCCTGCGAACCCAAAGGTTGCTGGTTTGATTCTCCAGCCAGGGTACATAATGAGGTTGCAAGCCAGGTCTCCAGCCAGGTCTGTAGCTGGAGGAAGGTGAAAGGCAACCATACATTGATGTCAGTCTCCCTCTCTCCCTTCCCCTCTCTCTAAAAATAATGAATAAGATTTTTTTTAAAGAAAATGTTTATTACAAATTACATGCTTATTAATTATTGAAGAGAAATTAAGTGCTAAGGGGGCAGAAGGAAAGGGAGGGGAATAATAGAGCCTAGACTACAGAATGAATCCAAAATGGACAAAAGGGCACTTAGTCTAACACAGGGTTAGGATTCACTAACAATAGCCATAACAAAAACTGTTCATTGTACTAACTAGGGGAGTGGGCATGCCCTAACAAATCTTTCCAGTTCCCATTATCAGGATGGTTCTCGGAAACAACCATTATTATGACAGCCTTTAAAGATGGACTAATAGCCATGACTGGGTGAAGCCATGTTGGCTTCCCTCCCAATTTTTTTATTCTTAAACATTCCTTCTCTTTCTCTTTCCTTCCTACCCCATTCCCTCCCTCCTTCCAGCCCCTTCTGCCCTCCTCCACCTCTTTTTTAATTTATCAAAGTAATACATGATGGCCCTAAGATCATTTAGAAAAGGTATGAATGATCAAAAAATGGTGATATGTTCTGATTGGGCTGAGCTCTAGTCTCTCATTGGCCAGAGTAGATTCCTGGGCCTAGAGAGCAGAGACAAAGGGTTCTAATGAAAGACTATTCTGAGAGAAACATAACCAGTAAACGAGATTAGCTATTTAGTTGAGGTAACACGAAGACACACCCTGAGAGGAGATTCTTTGAAAGGCCAGACACAACCAGCAGGCCAGGCAGAGTCCCATGAATGGTCCTTAGTCAACTAACCAAAAGCCATGAACAAAAACAACATAATAAAATTTTTTCTTCTAAATGTAAACATACATATAAAAGGCAAAGTGTACCTCCTAGTGTATCCAAAATCTAAGAAAATATCACAAATGTTAATACTTTAGGAATTAAGAATTAGTTGTTGTTGAGACATTCAGAAATATAACACCATTCACTCCTTTAATTCAACAAATCTTTTGGAGCATCTGGAAGGCTCTGTGCTAGCAATACCTAGGACACAAAGTCTGCCTGCAAGTGACTCCCATTTTTGTGAGGTCAAAACTTTTAATAAGCGATGGTGATAGTATGGGAATATGGAAGAAGTGGCACTTGAGACAGACAAGGGAGATGAGGTAGGTGTCCTGATCACTTCCTTTTACATCATTGGTGAGGGAAGAATTCTGTCCTAGGGTAATGGGGATGGTAAAATATGCTACACATGACACTGGACAGATGAGACTGATGGCAGGTTATTAGTTACATACACTCACAGCCTGGGGGAGGAGGGTACTGCACCATGCAATGCCATATAGGGGGTGGCACTTAAAAATGTAGTGAACAAAGGGCTGTGAGAGGCAGGTTACCTAGAACAAGAGGATGGGGTAACCTCTGGTTCTTATGGCAGGACACCTAGAGGTGACTGGCTTATATGAATAATTCTGAGGGGTGGCAGGGAACTGAAGCCCACTGCTCAGAGATGTGTGGGCACTATGCCTGGTTCCGCCACAAAGATGAATGTTTGGCAGAAGGGTCTTATATGAGAAAGCAGGGTGGAGAAGGGACTTGCAGTTAAGCCATTTGAGGCCCTCTGGATTCTATCAGATGTCAAGGCGCACGTAATACTAGATCTTAATTTCAGGCCTTACATCACAAGGGGTCACCTCTGAACTGGCAAAAGGAGAAGAGTGTTTCAGTGATGAGCATGTGCAAAGGCCTGGAGCTGAGAGAACATAGTTTGTCTGAACCTATTTGAGAGATCTATCCAGTAAAAGTCCAGCCATTGTTAATATAATAATAGTGGTTTGTGTGACCTTGATGTAACCTGGCAGCCAAGGAGAGTGAACTGGAATGTGCATGCATGAATAATGATGACTTCACTGTACTAGTCAGTGGGAATGGTAGATGCCCTTGAGTGAACATGTGTACTGTATGGCTGTCACATTCAAAATAAATGAGAGAGCAGCATAACGAATCTGCACTAAATTTTGTGTAAAACTTGAACGTATCTCCATGAAATCTATTCAGATGACTCAGAAGCCGAAGCTATGGACAACAGCTATTAGCAGTTTCATCAGAACATGCACACTCATGCATCACATCTTAGGCAGTTTTTTGACAAAACCAAATCACTCAGGTGACTCAACCCCCATGCAGCCCGGATTTGGCACCCTGTGACTTCTGGCTTTTCCCAAACTAAACTCACCTTTGAAAAGGAAGAGATTCAGCCCATTGATGAGATTCAGGAAAATATAATAGGACAGCTGATGATGATTGGGAAACTTGTGTGAGGCTCCAAGGTGCCTACTTTGATGGGCACTGAGGCATCATTGTCCTATGTACAATGTTTCTTGTAACTTGTATCCTCTTCAATAAATGTCTGTTTTTCATTTTACATGGCTGGATACCTTCTGGACAGCCCTCATATTTAATTCAGCAAAGCTGAAGAGGTTATTAGGGGAGCTAAGGTTAATGCTGGAGAGGAAGGCAGGGTTGGGGGTGGTGAACAGTAAAAGCAGGCCCTGTTATCCATCAGTCCCAGGGTATCAAGCCTCTGGTGTCTCTTCATCTATTGCTTGACCATCTCTTTGCAGTATTAATAATCCTAATGCTGCGACCATTATTGTTTACTTTATGACTGACTGCCGTGTTTAGGCAGAGGTGTAGAGGGAAGGAGACATAATGCACTAAAAGCAGGTAGGTCTCCAGGACCCAAGTCACAGCTGTGTCCTTAACATGGAGCAGAGATTAGGAGATGAGAGGGGCGACTAAGACTTTTTGACTCCTCTGAGCCTCTTCTCTACAAGACCTCAACTTTGGGCTCCGTTCTTGGCCTTAGTCCAGTTTTAGCAAGAATCCTGCTGAGTCAGTTTAGTGGAAGTCCCTCCTTCTTGGTATCTATCTTTTCTAGTTTTATTGAGATGAGTGACATATAGCACTATATAAATTTAAGGTAATGGCTTCACCTACATGTATTGTGAAATGATTACTACTACAATAAGTTTAATTAGTATCCATCATGTCATATAGATTTAAAAATTAAAAATTTTGTTTTCCCTTTTTTTTTTAAATTTAAGACTGAAAGGGCTTTATCATAAAAGACTAGTAATATTTCTCATTAAAACAAAACTCAGATTAATAATTATCTTTCCACTAACTTCTACTATTTTATATAACCTTAATGTAATGTAACCATCATTAAATTGTGGTGGGAAAAGAGAGAAAGAGAGAAGGAGAGAGAGAGAGAGAAAGAGGGAGAAAAAAGAACATGGGATGAAGGAGCTACAAGAAAAATAAGATAGGTTTGAAAACTATGTCTGAGAAGGAATTTTGTATATGATTATTGGTATTTAAAACTGACTGCAGAGCCTTTTGGCTCTGTCTTGAACCTTTGTCGGGTTTGGTCTCCTTACCTCCACTCTAGCCTCTACCATGTCCACTAGGATAACCCAGAAGACCACCACCATGGTGTCTAGGTCTGGCCCCAGGAGCTTCAGCAGCCACATGTACTCCAGTGTGCTCAGCTCCTCGGCCATTTCCCAGGTGGGCAGTAGCTACCGACATGGCCTGGGTACCAACATGGGTCTAGCTGGAGGTTTCGGCAGATCTGTGAATATGGGGAGCATCAGAGCTGTCCAAGTGAACCAGAGCTTGCTGAGCCCCATTAAGATGGAGGTGGACAAAGAACTAATGCGACTCAACACCAGGGAGACAGACAGCCCAATTAAAAAATGGGCAAAGGACCTGAACAGACAACTCACTGAGGAAGATATACAAAGGGCCCAGAGGCATATGAAAGAATGCTCAACATCGCTAGTCATCAGAGAGATGCAAATTAAAACTGCATTAAGATACCACCTCACACCTGTCAGAATAGC
>PVIW01015959.1:0-18094 GCA_004026585.1 Noctilio leporinus | reverse complement strand
GGGGAGGGGGGAGGCAGAGGCAAGAAAGGGGAGCAGCTTAGACAAGAACCTAGTATAAAGGAACCATGGACATGGACAACAGGGGGGATTGACTTTGGGGGGAATGGGTGGGTGGGGAGGGGGACAGAGTGTAGCTAAAAGGGGATGGATGTAATACAACAACAATAAAATTAAAAAAAAATATTAAGGAAACAGTCTGAGCTTGGCTCCACCATACTTCAAGCTCTTTGCTCCTCCAACATGTGCTAGTAATTCTATCCTGTTTTTCTGAATGTGACACTGTGGATGGTGTCTACAGGGAGGGTTTCTTTCAGGACTCTCGTGGGAGCAGATCTGAAGCTCAATAGTTGTATGGAATACTGGAGACCACCAGGTCCAGTCCCTTGCTGTTGCAGAAGAAGAAACAGATAGGATGGGATGCACCTGGGAAGACAAAGGACAGGAGCCTCCAACCTCCCTGCTTCTTTCTTGAACTCTGTCTTCTTAAACTACCACCTTGTTTGTTATTCTTGGTTCACACTTCAAAATGGTTCACACTGAACCATGTCCCAGCTTCCTGAAGCAATCAGGAGTTAAGTTTATTTATATTTACCTTTCTGGATGACTAAGACTCCTTTACCCAGGAGGATATTCACCTATGAAAAAGTTAATTTACTCATTCTTGTTTGTACATCTGTCACAGTTGTACATGTCATGATACCAACAGGGACATTAGCAGCCATGACTCACTGAGGTTCCACATTTATAATCAGCCTTTCTTTACTTATTTCTTAAGAGAACGTCTTTAGGATTCCATAACAAATAGGCCAGAACAAGGCTGCAGTGTAGAGACTTAATTATAGCTTTTAATTTCAAATCCTAAGGTCACATGCTGACTTCAGAACTGTCTGGCCCCAAATTGTCTGCAGCTCCAATTTCTTCAAGGCTTTTCAGGGCTCTGCTGACTCAACGACAAAAAAAATCACCACCTTCCCAGCCTCAAGTTTCTCATGTATAAACCCCAGTTGCTCCTACAGACCAGCTTTGAGGCATTTTTGTGATAAGCAGTGAAAAGCTATAGCAAGCTGAATTGTATCTTCTTGTTCTCCAAGGTCAGGTGAATCTTCAGCTCAGTAAATCAATAATTTGTTGGATTCAATATTTCTTCTATTTTTGTTTTATAGTTCTATCATAAATTTAACGAGAGGGAATTGTGACTTCTTAAAAGGTATATCAAAAAACAACTTAATTTCTTATGTTAATTTCTGACCTGAAAAGGGTTACTTTAGGTAAAAGTAGACCAGAAAAATTAGCAGAATTCTCACATTTTGCAGGATTATCAGAATCTGTGAGGACAGGAAAGGGAAGTTGCATTATTATGCTGGGATGAAAAGACATTTGATTAGGCAATGTAATAAAACTTCACTTCTCTTGTGGATATTCTCTGCCATTTCTTAGTTTACATGTCAGACCTGAAAGGACTAATAAATGTTTGATAACACCTTCTCCTTTGTTGAATCACATAGACAGTAATCAAATTGTTTTGTGCTCAAAGAACTCTTCCAGGAAGTCCTCAGGTCATGTCAACCTGGATCTCTCACTCAATCTCCTGCCTTCCCTGTCTATCCTTGCCATTGCTTATAAGTTCGAGGTTTTAGTCTGCTGACTGTCTCCTTATAGCACAGAGGCCTTTAAGGACAGTTTTCCCCCCCTTGGAGTCTGCATTTCTAACAACCCCAGGGGATCCAGCTGATCCTCCTCTGAGTAGCAAGATCTGCAGGACCTGTCTTAGAGGTAGCCTGGAAAGTGAGCTGCAGAAAGTGAGCACAAAAAGAGGAGGGTCCTGCCATGGGACCTCAGTGTGGCTCCTGTGATTTGTGCTGGTTTGTTCTGTAAAGTCACTGGACACTGAATCAGCAAACACCGAGTCATTGCTCTAGGGAAACAGATCTGGAGCCTGGGAGCCTCTGGTCACAATCAATCAATATACAACCTGTTACTGTTTTTCCTTATAGCATCAGCACTCTGGTTCATATCTAAATGGAGCTCATCTAACACAGGTATTTCCTCTGGGAAGTACATCCCCACCTTCTTGCACCTAAGACAGCAGGCAATACCCAGCACCGTGTTGAGGGTTATTATAAATATCAAAACCACTCATAAAAACCAAAAATGTGAGAAACATGGCCCTAAATACCTTGTATAAAAGAACCATGTGACAGTCTGAGAGCTGAAACAAGGAGGCAGAAAGACTCATTTGACCTCAGTGGGTAAACTTGGGAATTGGGCCACTCAAATTCTTGCCTCTTGGCACATGGCTGCTACTGAGCATGGAGATGTCATGAGTATTGGTTTGGAGTTAACAATAAATTGTGTGAGCGGGTGCAATCACAACCATAGAATCTGTGAATAGTGAGGAGTGACCATATAATATTCATATGTGAAAACTTCAGGATGCTATACTCAAATAATTGGACACTCCTTGAGACTCCAGAGAGTCTGAGAGTCTTACTGGCCAGTGGGTAGAGACCAGAGTGAAATCCTGCAAGAGTACAAAATTTGTTAGTGTTAGGGTGATGGGACAGGAACTAGCCACATTCCAGACTCCTGTGGGGAAGTAAAGACCCTGTGATCAGATGGATTGCATTAGTGTTCCCAGGTAGTTATTTGCTGGTTATGTAAGTGCCTCCTCATCAGCATTTCCCAGACTTTCCCACCAATATTGCTCTAAATAGCAAAAGATAGCCAAAAAACTGTGATCCTGAGAGTCTGCTCAACAAGGTGGAATATTGTATTCTGTTCCATAAATGCTCTGGGTTTGTTTCAGTATAAAAGTGTTCCATATTATTTATCACCAAATAAGCTGACCTTCTATCAGGAGGAACCTGCCCCCTCAGCCATCTGGTGTACCTGGTAACCTGGGGCCCTTCACTCACGCTGTGGTCTAGTCATCCAGATTGGTGGTTGGCAAACTACAGCCTAGGGCCAGTTCTGTGCCACCTGTTTCTGTAAATAAACATTTCACTGGACACAGCCATGTCACTCATTTATTATGTCTGTGGCCAAAGGCAGAGCTGAGTAGTTGCAACAGTGACCACTAGAGCCATAGAGCCTAAATATTTGCTATCTGGCATCTTATAGACATGGTTTTCCCACCTCTGCCCAAAATATCATGTTGGTTTTTCTTAATAATTGACATTTCAAAACTTCATAAAAGGACCCTTCCATTGTTACCAATCAGGGAAGCCTGACTTCATTAAGTCCTGCTGATTTCTGTGGAATGGGCCTGATCATCAGTTGGCCAGATTCCTGCAGCTGCAGTGGAACCAGACATGGGTGTTGTCTGCTGGAGTGAACCACTCATTCCAGCCCAGGCCAGCCTGTCCTTCCCACTGGGATGGCTAAGAGCTGTTAATATCCTGTAAATGAAAGTGCCTCCTTGATGAAGAGGGAGTTTCAGTATCTAGATTGCCTAGTACTGATAGTAAATGAGGGTCAAAGAAGCAGTTTAAACAGGAAGGGAAGTCAGGGCCTAAGAAGAAAAAGAGAGTATCCTGTGCAGGGTGACAGAGGGACTTAGTCAAGAGCAGGACCCATGAGGGCAAAGTACAAGCAAAGCTTTGAGAAAATCCTGAGGGTTGAAATTGGGATAAATGTGACTGACAAATTGAAAGGACAGGCACTGAGCTAAAAATAGATACGCCAAGGGAAAGGAAATACAAATTTGAAACAGCAGGAAGAGGGGAGGTAAAAAGGCCAATAAACCTCTAGCAAGTTACATCACATTGAGAAACTTTTTGTTCTTGGCTTTAGCATAGTGCTTGAAGTATGGGCAACTTGAATCAGTTGGAGAAAACTGAAAGTATTTAGAAGGGCAAGCTATTCAATAAATAGAGTTTTCTTATACTTCTGAAATTATATATTTTTTCCCCCTGAAATTGAGGGCAAGTGTTAGAAGACCACACAGAAAATATTCCTCAGGGACTGGGAGGTAGGCAGTCCCAGAAACTGGGGAATGGAAAAGCAGACTGGAATTTAGGGGAGAAAGCACATTTCTTGAGCAAAGGTTGAAAACTTGTTTCTAGGAAGACTGGGCTGGCTTAGAGGAATGTGGAGAGGAAGTTAGACCTGGTGAAATTGCCAAGATTTTGTTTTCTCAGACTGGGAAAGTTTGGCGTCTATAATTATACAAATGAAATTTGATTGGCTTTATACATTATGCATACCAAGAATTTTAATATCTGGGTAAAGTGCTCCAAATGGGTGTAATTCCATCTGACCTTCTGCAGATAAGATGACTGGCCCAGTTACTGGTGTAGACTGTCAACTCTAGCCATGTTGGTGATAGGATCAGCCTTAAAATGTGGTTGATCAGAGGATAACTAAGTGATGAAACAGAGAACATTAGCTCCTGCTGGATCACAGAGCCACTAATGTGTTCTACACTGTACTTCCAGATGTATGATAGGTACACCTATATGTGCCAGTTCTTTTGTGGACACTGGTGCTCCAGTGGTGACTGTGACTTAGACAAGGGCTGGTTGGGATGACAAGAAAGAAACCAGAGGTTTTTAGCAGAGTAACCCATGTTGGCTGTCTGTTATTGTTGCTTGAATGATTTGAATGTAGGATATGGATCCTGGGGGAGCTAATCAAACCTGGAGTAGGAGTTAAGTTTTCTAAAGGTGAAGGGACACACATGCTGAAGATTGAGACAGTGATGGGGGAAGGGCAGTGAGATAGAAGGAAATCCCAGCAAGGGAGATGGGAGCAAAGAGGCAGACTACTACAAGAAAGTCTTTTGGGGAAACTCAGAAGGGATATACAAGAACATGGATGAAAATTAAAAGAATATGAAATCAGCAAAGCCAAGAAATGAATACTTAAAGAAGGCAATTATCAACTGTGTCAAAAGCAACTGAGAGGTCAAGAAAAATACAAACTGTAAATTGTCCATGAGGCTTGACCACAAGGAGGTCCATGGGAACCATGACCAGAATGATTCCATGTAGAGAGAGGGGTAGGGGTCAGAGGGAGTGAGTCAAACAAGGGAAGGAAGTTATATTTTGAAGCAGCTCATCTGGGAAAGAGGCTAGAAAGATGGGGAAGTGGGATGCATGTAGTGGGGGAGTGTGGGGAAGAGTAAAAAGTTTCACAGGAAATTTATCTGCTCCCACTAAGAACCTCTAACTTGGCAAATATTTGGGTTCCTTTAGACTTTATTACAGCTCATATCATACAATCATTATTTAGAAAGGCTGGTTATAAAAGGTCCACCCTGTGCTTCACATGCTGAATGAGGGGAATTAAGTGGGCAAGTTAGATTTTCCTAACAGTATACTGGATTTGGTTGGGAAAATAATGGCTTTCATTCCTTCTATAAGATTTTTCTCAGCTTAATGGGTTTCCTCATGGTTTTAAATCAAATCTGGAGCTTATTCATCAAAATTTTAAACTTTTGTTTCTCATTGCAAGTTTTTATATATTATATAATTGATAGAAATCATTCTGGTCCCACTACACAGAAAGAGAAAACCTCTCTAAACATTTTGGTCTATCTTCTTCCTTTCTGTTGTTCATGTGTTTATTAGTACTTCCCATGTGCTGAATCCTTCATTCACCCTGAGCACCACCAGAAGCAGTTGCAAAATGTGAGATTTGGTCACCTCTCCAAGAGCTGACATCATATTTGACAAGATAACACATACCAAAGTGAGCATTTATTCATCAAGGAGGACTAATAGGGCCAAAAGTGAGATGAGGAAGTGAGGCCACATGCAAATCCAAGTCAAATCCTGTTTTGTTTAAAAATTTGATTATTTTTTGTTTATTATGGATTTAAACTACTTTTGATTTAAAATAATATTCCATTGGAGCATTATATATATTGATTACTAAGTTTTTTCGTGCTGTAAGTCTTGCACCCTCTGCCTCACTCTGGTCCTGGCCTAGTAGCACCCTGGCTGAGAGTTGGGCTTTGGATTCAGACAAATATGGTTGTGAACCCATTTCTCTCTCTTACTTGAAGTATAACTTGAGCAATTTACCTGACCTCTGTGAGTTCAATATCCTCATTTGTAAGGTAGACATAATTAAATTAAGTGAGTTAATATAGGCAAAGTGCTTAGACTAGGGATAGCAAAAGCTTAATAAATAGAATATTATTCCAAAACAAAAATAATAATCTAGATAATTACTGTGCAATAGCACTGTCCAACAGAAATTGAATGTAAAATAAACACATTATGTGATTTAAAGTTTGTTTTCTAAGAGTTACTTTTTTAAAAAGGTGAAAATAATTTTAATAATATTATTTAACCCATATATCTGAAATGTTATTCAATGTGAATTTAATATAAAAATTACCAGTGGGTTATTTTACATTTTTTATACTTACAAGAATCCTCAGTTTGAATATTCCACATTTCAATTACTCAGTAGCTACAAGTGGCCAATGGCTACTATATGGGGTCATATAGATACAGACATTCCCAGAAGATCATTGTGGGTGAGAGTCACTGGAACAGAAATGAGGGAAATTTTGGAAAGAGTAAAACCTCCAAGTCCAGGGCAGCTTCTTTTATTATTTAAGTAACTCTCACATGGGAATTATAATATGAGGTCTTTGTTGAAAGTATGGGTCATGTAAACTGTCTTTCTTAATTATATTGACATTAGCTCAATACTTTCAGGACAGACCTTCATGGGCAAGACTGTGAAGACTTAGGAACACAATTAGGAAAAGTAACCATTAAGAAAAGCACATTACTTTTTAATTTATATATACCACTTTATCAAACAGTATTTGCTTATTCACTTATTCTACAATCAAAGGACATTTAAAGATTACTTATAACCACATTAGCCATGGATTTGAAATACTTTGAGTTTTAAATTAGTCTGTTTCCTACACTTAAAATTGACGAGCATTTGAAAGCATATAACCAGACACTTTACAATATTTTATTTTTTAAAATGTTTTAAAAAGATTTTTATTATTTTTCAGAGAGAGGGGAATGGAGAGGGGTAGAGAGGGAGAGAAACATCAATGTATGGTTGCCTTTTACCTGCTTCCATCTTTGGACCCAGCTGGAGATCTGGTTTGCAAACTTATTATGTTGCCCTGGCTAGGAATTGAACCAGTGACCTTTGGGTTCACAGGCCAGCGCCTTATTCACTTTACAATATTTTAAAAACTGAAAGAAAAAAAAAAGAAAGAAAGAAAAAAGAAAAAATTAAACTTAAAGAGGAAAAATCCAATTAAACTAAAAGTTGGCAATATATTATAATTTCAAAGAAAGTCTTGTTTAGAGCCAAATTCCTACAAAGACATTCAGCCTGTGGCAATGTGTTTCTTATTGAAAAGTTGAGAGTCCATGTTTGTTTAATTCATTTAATTCATTGTGTCAAGAAAAAAAAAAGAAAATATTGAAAATATTTACTAAAGACTATGGACCAGAGCCACCATTCCAGAGAGACTGCCTGAGTGAGCATCCTGTTCCTTGAACCTCAGAACTATTTAGATGAAGTCAAACCAACAGTGTTCTAAACATTTTTTTTTTTTAAGATTTTATTATTTTTCAGAGAGAAGGGAAGGGAGAGAGGCAGAGAGGGAGAGAGAGATATCAATGTATGGTCACCTTTCACCTGCCTCCAGCCATGGATCTGGCTGGAGACCTGGCTTGCAACCCAGTTATGTGCCCTGGCTGGGGAATTGAACCAGCAACCTTTGGGTTCACAGGCCAGCGCCTTATCCACTGTGCCACCAGCCAGGGCCCAAACATATTTTTTATAAAGCCAACAATAAAGCAGATATACTGATCACAAGAACTAATGATTATGTACGCTTTATTTGAAGATAGAATAAATATCCACTGTGACCACTTTTTCAGTCCTTAGGTGTTTTGTCTGATCAGAATAATTCTGGAAACATTAATTCCAAGCATATTTGCTTCCTGGCCTCCTTCTGTCCTCTCAGTGGCACCTTGGCTGCATGCATGCCACCTTACGTGAGCAATGAGTACAGACTGAGCAATGCACTTCTTGCAAAACAAAACAAAACAAAACAAAACAAAACATAGCCAGGCCCATCAAACCAAGTTATTTTCCAAGCATGAAAGAAGTTACTGCTGTTTTTCTTTGTGTGTGTGTGTGTGTGTGTGTGTGTGTGTGTATGTGCCCATGGTTTATTTATGGCACTTAACATTTTACTCCAGGACATCATTTTGGAGTGCATGAATTGACTCTTTTTGGAAACAGGAGGAGTGTGTAATTTCTTTACCTGAAATGTGCTTTCTCCATGACCTGTATGTTTTTAAGGTAAATGCTGAGTCATTCATGATGCATTAAAAAAAGGCTTTCTTCTTCCAATTCTACCCTCCTAGACTGGAAATGAATGTGCCAAGTCACAACTAGGAAACATTTGGAAGGTTTTCCAGGTCTAAGAATGTAAAAAGAAGGCCCGTTTAAATGTACTGCCCATGTGTACCTGGCCTAGTGGTTTGGCCTCGCCTAAGGGTCTCCAGAGAAACAGTCAAGCCAGATCAGAACAAAACCCACCAGTGATTCTCATGCACATTAACATCTGAAAAGTACCAATCTATAAAGCAAAACCATCTTCAAAGTTTTGTGTATGTAATCATTGTTAAAAGACATCATCATAATAAATTATTTTATTACTATGCTTCAAATTAAAATTAGGTTTCCACATTTAACTTTAAAGTTTCCCCTACAGTAATGCATGGTATCATGCTGCTATTTAAAAGAATCTGTGATGAATATTAATTAAAAAAATGTGTTTTCACAAGTTATCCCAATGTGGAAAGTGAAGATGCAGGTGTTTTTTTGACAGTCTCCTGAGGAAGCTAATATGCAGGTCAGAGAGCACTGGTCTGTCTCAAGATTCTTGATTCTCAGTCTTCTAGTCTTGGCAAGATTCAGAACTGTCTCTGTCTCTGTCTCTCTCAATTTAGCTCTGGTTCCTTTAAAATCTGTGATTTCCTCTGTGAGCAGATCCACATGAGGCCTTCTTTCCTGCCTTCTCTGGTTGTCCCTAGTTCTGAGTTCTCAGCTCTGTCTTTGAAAAGTCATTCTCAGCTAGCTCTGCCCACTTCATTCATTAGTCATTTCCTTCCACACGTCTGGTCTCTTTCCAGCTCACCAGTGTTTCTAGGAGCCTGAAAATAGTACCCCAGATGTGTCTACCTCCCTGCCCAGGACAGTCCTCTGAGATAGCTGAAAATAGCATCTGCCTTTTCTTGTTGAGACGTCAACATTTGCAGGCAACTTTGAGTTTTTTGAATAAAAATACTCTCGAATAACTAAATTAGATATCAAACAATCCAGATCACTGATTGATTTCCTACAAAGCCAGAGGAGATACTCTCCAGCCCTGGTGAGTGCCTACTAGGGGCATTTCAGGGCTGTTTCTGAGTTTGAGCACAAAGCAGATGGCACCCCTATTCTGTCATGTTTGCTTTAAAAGTACTACAAATGTTTTTTGCATGAGTCATATTAAAATTCAAAAAATAATTAATTTAACCAAACTAAGTTTGTTCTATTTAAAAAGTTAAAAGTATGTTAATGTCTTCAAAATAATTCTGGTTAATTACTTTGCCACATAATTTAGGGAACATGCATATTTCACAATAAGGGAAGCAATCCGGATTTGAGAATATGGCTACTAACTGGCCTTAGTGAGCCCCCAGCCTTTGATAAACAGCCCTAGGCTTGGCATTAGCAACAACTAGCCTAGATCCACATCTTGGCTTCTCCAAACCCAGCAGCCATCTCAGATTGCTTTATAGATCAGGAAAAGTGGCCCCAGGCAGAACACAAGCAGAGGCTGACATTGGCCTATACCACCAGGGAAACCCCAGAGCCTGCACACCTAGTGAACAGCTACAGACCACGATGGAGTACCTTCACTCTCCTCAGAAACAGCTTATTCTCCAGAGAGGCTGGTGGTTAGTAGTCACAGTCAGTACTTGAAGCTGACTGGTTTGGGTAAATTCTTCTTATTGACCTGCTAACAGCAATGAAATCTCAACTATAAGAGAAGGGAGTACTCAGTCCACATGAAGGGTGCACCTCAAGTACTTAGCTTGGGTGATAAGGTAGGCTGTGCCACAGGAACCCACAGGACACCTACTACATTAGTCCATACTACCAAGACAGGGAGTCATAGCAGCTCTACCTAATACATAGAAACAAACACGGGGAGGCTGCCGAAATGAGAAGACAAAGAAACATGGCCCAAACGAGAGAGCTGATCAAAACTCCAGAGAAAGGACTAAACAAAATGAATATAAGCAATCTATCAGATGCAGAATTCAAAACACTGGTTATAAGGATGCACAAGGAACATAGTGTGGACCTTAACAGTATTAAAAAATGATCCAGTAAGAAATGAAGGATACACTAATTAAAATAAAGAACCATTTACAAATAAACAACAGTAGAGTGGATGAAGCCAAGAATCAAATCAATGTTTTGGAACATAAGAAAGCAAAAGCCAACCAATGAAAACAAACAAACAAAAAAAAAGAAAGAAAGAAAGAATGAAAACTGAATCCAAAAAGGAGAATAGTGTAAGCAGCCTCTGGGACAACTTCAAGCATTCCAACATTCACATCATAGTGGTGCCAGAAGGAGAAGACAAAGAGCAAAAAATTGAAAATCTATTTGAAAAAATAATGAAAGCATGCCCTGGCTGGTGGCTCAGTGGGTTGGTGCCAGCCTGCGAACCCAAAGGTCACTGGTTCAATTCCCAGTTAGGGTACATAACCAGGTGACAAGCCAGGTCTCCAGCCAGGTCCATAGCTGGAGGCAGGTGAAAGGCAGCCATACACTGATGTTTCTCTCCCTTTCTTCCTCCCTTCCTGCCCTTTTCTCTAAAAATAATAAATAAAATCTTTTAAAAAAAAAAGAATGAAAGAAAACTTCTCTAATTTAGTGAAGAAAACAGACATGCAAGTATAAGAAGCAAAAAATGTCCCAAATAAGACTGATGCAAAAAGGCCCACTCCAAAACACATAATTAAAATGCCAAAAGTTAAACATAAAGAGAATTAAAAGCAACAAGAGAAAACCTACCTACAGAGAAGTTCCCATAAGACTGTCAGCTAGTTTCTCAAAAGAAACTTTGGAGGAATTGGCAAGAAACATTCAAAGTCATGAAAAGCAGGGACCTATAGTCAAGATTGCTCTACCCAGCAAATGTATTTAGACTCAAAGGGCAGATATAGAACTTCCCAGAAAAGGAAAAACGTAAGGAGTTCATCATCCCTAAACCATTATTTTATGAAATGTTAAAGGGGCTTATTTAACAAAAAGATCAAAATTGCAAACAGAAAAATGACAACAAATACTTATTTATCCATAATTGAATCTAAAAACAAACTAAGCCAACTAGAAGAACAGAGACAGAATCATGAATATGGAGAGCATTTAGATGGTGATCAGATGGGAATGGGTTATGGGGGAATAGATGAAGAGGTGAGGGGGTTAAGAAGTACAAATAATATTTATAGAATAGCCACAGGGATGTAAAATACCGTATAGGAAATGGAGTAGCCAAAGGACTTATATGCATGACCCCTGGGCAGGAGCAATGGTGTAGGATTGCCTGAGGGAATAGTGGTTACTGGGTGGAGGGGGTCAAAAAGGGAAATTTTTGGAAAACTATAATAACATAATCAATAAAATATAATTAAAAAATAAGAGAATAAGGCTAGTGGAATGACTTACATACAGGAGGGGCAAAAGTAGGTTTATAGTTGTGATTACACCAGTTTATGTCCTACCCTGTATTTTGCATGTTTGACTGGTTTCTAGTCTAGTCCTTAGGTAGTACAGACATTAGACACTCCTCAAAGAAGAAACAGAAACAGTTTTCTATTTTCTATCCCACATCTAGAAAGTAGACATTGAGGTCTTTTTGCCCTCAACTAGGCTTGCCCTCACTCAGGGTTCTGAGCTGAGTGGTCCCTGCAGACCATAATCTCCTTTCACACTCCATCCACTCACTGGTATGCTATTTAATCTGCATTGAGCCCTAGGACAGAAAGACATGGCAAGCTGGCACAGTAAGAAAACCAATATAAAGATGGGAAAACCATTAAATGACTATCTTGGGCCTTGATTTCCCTGGGAGGAAGACTAGAAATGCCCAAGGTCCTGGATTCATTCAACTTCTTCCACCAATACCTGGGGTGATGAAGAGGCCCAAAATCAAGGTGGGGGGCAGGATAATTTGTCAGGAAATGTACTTTTTATGAAAGTGCTTGAAAGATAAAGATTAAAAGCACTTTATGAAACCTTAATGGCAATATTTTCATCCAAGGGCAGGTGTAAAAGTTAAACTTTTACTGGAAAACTATAAAAATAAAGATGGAATTATTAAATGCTTTAAAGTGCATTTAATTATTTAAAATTATCAAGATTTAATTATTTTTTAATTTGACATAGGAATTTAAAACTGGAATAGTAGTCTACTTTAAATTGTTTTGGAGAAAAAGTTTAATATAAATGAATAAATATTAATTTTTAAAAATTCTGAGTACTATCAAACAAGCTAAATAGACTTTTTAAAAAGCTTATAAAGCATTCTCAAAAAAGATATTTCAAAAAAAATAAATGACACATTTTAATATATTGTTAGCACTTCATTATGTAGTTAGCCTTCACTGTGCAGAGACCAAGTTGAAACCCTGAGCTGACTTCCTCAACGCCAATCCACCTGTAACCCCTTCCAGCTCTCTTTTCTGCTTTGCATCTAAGGCATGCCCAGGGGCCAGAACTCTGCTTTCAGGGCAGCCAACACAAGTCTGCTGATGAAAAACAACAACAACAACAACAACAACAACAACAGACCAAGCCTCACATGTAATCCTTACTTCCAGGGAAAGTCAAGGCGCCAGAATATTAGAATCAGCTCTGAGCCCCAACATTTGCCGTTGGAGTGGATCCCCACCCCAACTCCCCTAGTTGGCCCAGGGGAGCATGGCTGGTAGGTGAGTTGTGAGACCCATGAGGAAAGTGCTACCTCTGCAGGGCCCTCACCACTGCTCCACATCCATCTGCTCCTAGGGTACAGCCCCTCACTCCCAAATCCTACCTGGACTGCAGCTAGGCCAGAACTGTGCCTTCATGAGTCCCACAGGAAGCCAAGGTGCTTTCTGCCCAAAAGAAAAGGAGAGTTTATTTTCCGAAAATATTGTTTCCTGTTCAGCTGTAGACCAAGTGCCTATTAGGAATAGTAACTCATTGGTCTCTTTCAGGAATATTTAGTGTTTTCCTATGTCCTTTTAGACTATAGTTTCAATCCTCCCAGTACATGGAAATACTTAGGGAGCTTTTAAAACCTATGTAGGCACAGACCTGAAATTGTAATTTAATTGATTGAGGGTGAGGCGAAGGCTAAGTATCTTTGAAAAGTTCCCAAGGAATTTTCACATGAGTTTGTGCTGAACTTGAAAAATTCTCTCAAGCATCTCCAAATATCCACGGACAATGTCACCAGTGTGTCCAGGGTCAAATCTGACCAGGTTTGAGGTCTCTGGCTTTTATTCCTTCTTTTCCTGGTTGTACTCCCTTCTGTTGGGTACCTGCATCTGCCTGACATCTCTATAGCCCTGCTCTCTCCCATCAGGCATGTGTCTCTGCTCATTACCAACACCACTTCAATGGGCTCTGTACTTGCTTAGAAACCAGGTTCAACAGTGAGCTAACTAAACACCATCTTCTAGACTCCAGACCCTAGGCCTCAAAACTAATAATAATAAACCCTTTACAATCTTCTTCCTATGCTCCAGAACTGTTCTAGGCACTTTACATATATGATGCTAAATAATCCCCACCACAACTTTATGAAGTAATCACTATTATTATCCAAATTTATAGATGAGGAGAATGAGGTGCAAAGAAGTTAGGTAATATGGTAACAAATCCCAAAGAGGAACCCCTAGATCCCACCCACTGATTCTTCAGTCAAACACTAATATAAATATTGCTGGTAAAGTGATTGTGCAGATGGACTTAAAGTTCCAAGTCAATTTTCCTTAAGGTTCAGAGATCAACCCAGGTAAGTGATCCAATTGAATAAGTTCTTTAAAAACAGACTAAGATTCATAACTAGAAAGCTTGTAGACACGAGAAGGACTGAACATGATACTGCTGGCTTTGAATGACTAGGAGAGTGTGTGACAGAATACGGTGGGCACTAAGGAGGCACAGTGAATGACTGTAAAATAGAACCTGAGACATACAGTGGCAAGAAATAGGATTCTGCTGAAACATGAATGAGCTTGGAAGTGGATTCTTCCCCAGAGTCTCCAGATGATAGCCAGCCCACTTGACACCACAACCTCAGCCCTCTGAGGCCCTGGAGAAGAGAGAACCCAGGCACACCCTGTTGGACTCCTGACCTACAGAACTCTGAGCTAGTAGGTGGGGTGTTTGTTCAGGAACTCAGGTAACCTTTTACAACAGAAAAGTAGCCAGACAGGGAGCAGGCAAACCAAGATTTAATCTCAAGGAACGGGGGCCAAATTATATTGAAATCCTACACCCAGCTGGCCTGAGTGACACTGAATGATACATCCCATGCTGTGCTGACCTCCTTAGGACTTCCTGATGGAGACTTTGTCATTAGGCTTAAGGTGTGGATCTGACTTTCTCCTCCTCCTGAAGAAGTCTCTAAGATCAAAGATGGCAGTGGAGTAAGAAGTTACACTCATCTCCTCCTAGGACCAAACTAGAATTACAATGAAAACATAGCCTAATCAACCTGAATAGCCAACTGGGGACATCTGTAGCAGTCTGGTTAAGCCCAAGGCAAAATTTCCCAGTAGGTCTGTATGCAGCTTCTCAGGGCCAAGACCACTGGGACTTAGGCTGAGAAGTGATATCCCATGTGCACAAGTGTTCTCTTTGTCAGGAATACATAACTCAATGGGAAGAAAACTAGGGTATGCAAGACAAGACCACACTTGGCCTGCATTGGAGACCTGATATGATGTTCAGGTATAGGTGACTTTCTTTGGATTCTTTCCTACCTTCACGAGCACAGATCCCTGGGATGATTATGTTGTTGGAGAAACCCTGGTTCTTCTTGCCATGGCAGTAAAGAATTGCGGATCAGTGAGCATTTTAGCATGCACACAAAGTTTATTAATAAATGGGAGAGCAAAAACAAAGGTGGCCAAAGGCTGGGGTGGCAACCTTGCCCCCGGGTAGCCAGAGGCCCCATGACCAGAGACTCGGGGTCCAGCCCCCTGCCCCCCAATGTGGAAAAAGAGCCAAGAGAGCCAGGATAGCTAAGAGAGTGAGTCCTTTGGTCTGAGGACATATATAGTTGGTGTAGATGTTACATTTTGATTGGTGGATGAAGGTAGTGTTAACTTCTTTTTCGGGGCGGGGGGGGGGTGTGATTACCTAAAATTAGGCATGTGTCGGGGTCTGTTAGCCTGAATCCTTATCATGCTCCAGACTCAATCTGTTCATTGTTCATATCATGCATGCAGGATGGGAGGCGGTCAGTTAATCAAAGTTGTTTTATGGGCTTTTACTTTGGGCACAGTGGACCTCTCACCTTTATGGCCTTGGGATGAAAGCAGTCTCAAGGTTTTCCTTTTCCCAGCTAGTGGAGATGATACACACAGGATTTCAAGACCTCTCCCTGTCCCGCACTGTCACAGTTTACTTGTGTTGTTCAGAATGCCTGACAGCCTAATTGGACCAGGCTCAGTATTACTGGGTCATCAGATAAGACATGTCTCCCTTTGCTTTTAGCCTCCTCTATTAAGTTCTTTGTTAGACTATAATGGTGAGGGTCTTGCCTTTGTTTCCCTTCTGCTACTCATTTGACTGTAAGTTACATGTCTTTCTTTCCCACAGAACATATACTAATTTGTATGTAATAACTTTCTCTCTAAAGCTCTAAAAGTTTTTATTTACTGAATGACAGCTTTGCACTAGATAAGCATCATTATCCTGTATCATGTCAGGATTGAGGTAAGAACTTCGAAGGAAGACGGAGGCACACAGCTGATGAGGGGGAGGTAGGTGTCTACATGGGACTCTCCAGCATCAAAGCCCCTCATTGAAAGGAAAGGCCTGCACTTAATTTGTGTTTAGAGCACCCCTAGCAGTGTGGCCCCTCCCAAGGCACAGGCTCCATTAGGGCCCAATCAAATGGCTCAGAGCTCTTGCAAAGTCAGAGTGAGGAGACTCCCACCTTAGCTGGTTATGCTGCTGTCACACATCTATGCCTCTGGTCACATCGTCAACATTAAATTCACTTACTGGAAAGTGTTGGCTCATGAGTGGTCTCACAGACTTAATGCCAATTATGTAAAAATCCTGAAATAAAAAACATCTTCATGTGAATTCATTTTTAATCATGCTTGTATAGTAAAATTAGAACAAATATATCACACTAATTTTCTGAAGTGTCTTCTATAAGCCTCTGGTATTTTCTGATAGAGTGAATAACACATGCAAATGTAAGAGATTTGTTGTTGTTATCAGGAAATCTTACATAGATAAAGCATTACTGGATGTTGTCATAGTTCAGCCAGTGACAGTGACAATTTCTTGATATCCATGGATGCGACAATTAAGCCATCTTCAGATTAAAATCTAATTTATTCCTTCATTTGAGAGCAAAATCTTGATTAATGAAATGACCAGGCTTTTCTACTATATCCTAAAGTTTGTGAATTTTTAATACAGAAGCAAAGGGGAAGAAAGGAAGCAGTTGCAAGAGGGACATCATGGCATGTTCGAATGTGTTCTGGGCTGGGAATTTGGAGACCCAAAATTTCACCCTGGCTGTGTTCCCCACACCTAACTATATTTACTTGGCTTACTGAACCTCAGTTCCTATATATGAGATGAAGATAATGCCTAAAGCATTATACAAATTTATTATGACTATTATTATTGCTCTTTTTAAGTTGAACAGTTACAGTGGGAAGTTGTCCTAGACCCTAGTGGCTGTAAATCCTATGTAGGAAACAGATCTGACCTGGCCTCAGTTTTCCAGGTAATTCCTTTTCTGTTTTGCCTGCAGGGCATTTTCTGTTGATGTAATAGTGAGACACTTCTATTCCTGCAGATGTCATTGGTGCAGAGGTACCACTTTGGTAGTGTGATTATCTGCCCCCAGGAGCCTTTGGCTTTAGGAAAGTCATAAAATACCAATGTGAGCATCTCAAAGGCTGGTAGAAAATCTCATCCAGAAAATGCCCAGTGTCCATTACACACAATGCTTCATAAAGTGATTAATAAAGCAATAAAGAAAAGAAGGGTTTTTTCTCCTCAAGTGGAGGTGAGTCAATGATCAGACTAAGAAAAGCAATCATTGAAATGTCTCTTAGTTTCTTTAGGAAATTGTTAATCAGAATTTCTGTCTCTATGAGATCAAACCTCAACTAAAACCTTTCCTAAAGTATGAAGTGAGAGTTGAGCTATGCCCCTAAACATGTAAGAATGCATATTTCACCAGTGAGTAAAATTCATTCATTTCCTCACAGATGCTACCAGGCTATGGGTCAGGCTATTGATTTTTCTCCTGAAGTTCTCCTAGTGTTCAGTAAATTTACCCATTTGATAAACATTCACTGAGTTCCAAGCACCATGATAAGCCATACATTTACTTGGGTGAAAATGATAGGAACATTTCCAGACACTCCTGTTTATTTATTTTTAGGGCCTCAGGTATGTTAGTTATCTAACATTTTTCATCCACACGCCAGTGCTCCAACTTGCTGTGATTCAACCCTGGTAAGATCAGTGCACATGTGTGGGCCCTCCTTACAGGGGCTCAATAGACCTGGAGGATCAGTACCAACCACTTGCACATAAAGACGTAGAGACCTGGAGAAGTGAGTGACATTCACGGAGTCAACATTCTACCTGTAAGAACCCAGGTTTAGGCTTTTGCCCTCTGACCCTCAATAATTCTTCCTCCCCTTCTTCCTCTTCCCCTTCTTCCTCCTCCTCCTCTTCTTCTTCTTCTTCTTCTTCTTCTTCTTCTTCTTCTTCTTCTTCTTCTTCTTCTTCTTCTTCTTCTTCTTCTTCTTCTTCTTCTTCCTTCTTCTTCTTCTTCTTC
>PVIW01015958.1:0-18095 GCA_004026585.1 Noctilio leporinus | reverse complement strand
AAACAGAACCAAGTGTATGAATACAAGGAATAGGCCTGCAGTGTTCAGGGGGAAAGGGGTTGGGGGGAGGGGGGAGGCAGAGGCAAAGAAGGGGAGCAGCTTAGACAAGAACCTAGTATAAAGGAACCATGGACATGGACAACAGGTGGGATTGACTTTGGGGGGAAAGGGTGGGTGGGGAGGGGGACAGAGGGGAGCAAAAAAGGGATGGATGTAATACAACAACAATAAAATTAAAAAAAGAAAAAGAAAAGGACATCATATAATGATATGTGTCATTTTAAAAATAAAATATATTTACAATGAAAAGTTAACTGCAATGAATATATTTTTAAAGGATAAATTAATTAACTATAAAGCTTTGAGGTCAAAATAATATCAAGAAATCAGTAAGTTAATATGACAAATACTTTTAATAAACTGCCAGAAAGTCTCATCATACGTTATTTTAATTCTCACCTTTATTAACCTTTCTTAAAAACTAAAAATATAGTGTAGAAAATAGACTTTAAGTGGAACACTCTTACCTTTCTAAAAATTTAGCTCATCATACCCTCTTGTTGCCCAATTAAGTAATCATTTTTCTGGTATTATAATTACATTATCCCCTCTTTAAAACCTCCAGAAGAAAACCCACAGCTGAAACACTTTCTCCAAACAAAGTGATATCCTCAGCCCGAAAATATCTATTTCAGTACAGCTTTCCAAATATTATGTATAAAACTGAAATGTTAAATATGTTAAAATCTAAGTCACCTGAAATCTAAAATGTTTACTTGCTATCCGTATGTAACTTTGAAATAGCACATTTTTTCATGGGAATGCAATTCATCAAATTATCACACCAGTTAAATGTCACAATGCTTAAGAATTATGTTGTTTCCCTGACCAGTGTGGCTCAGTTGTTTAGTAGTTGTCCCACAAAGCAAAAGTGTTCTGGTTTGATTCCTAATTAGGGCACATGCCTGGGTTTCAAGTTTAAGCCCAGCTCAGAGTACATACAGGAAGCAGCCAATCAATATTTCTTTCTCACATTGATGTTTCTCTTTCTTTCTTTCTCCCTCCCTTCGTCTCTCTTTAAAACTAAATCAAGTGTGTAAAAATTATTAAAGAATGATATTCTCAGTAATTTCTTGATGGAGGCATGGCAATATTCACTTTGATCAAACATTAGCAGATGTTTAGAGACATCTGAATAAACTCAGATATCGTTGTCTCATGCATAGGGTTTTTCTTCTCTAATCTGGGTGTTTTCCTGACCATGGCAAACCTGTCAAGATTGAAGATATAACTGTAACAGTATGAAATTGTAATCCACTTTATCATTCTTTTGACAGTTTCTGTAAGTGCTGACTCTGATTAATGTGTACCTTATAGATTCAGAGTATATTTGTAAATGAATCCTAGGGACTAACTTCAGATGATAGGCTGTGACCTTCAAGTACCCTAGTTCCTGGATATTTGCTAACTTTCATCCATGAAAGCATGATGATGTGAATCTAGGATGACTAAAACAGAATGATGCACACCAGACCATTACTTTCCTTATGGGAATGGATTGCTTGTCTGCATGTAGAGAAGCAATTTGTTCTGTTCCCCTCTCCCTCCTTATAAAAACCTCTGCCTCCATTGAGAGATGGAGATGGGCTTTGTCACATGAGTCTCCCATCTTCACAGAAAATGGGATTTGAAACATGAGTCCTTCATCTTCCAGATGGCCAGAATCTGCAAATAAACCACCTTCTTTTACATCAGCACCTGTCTCTTGAGTATTGGCTTTCATGGTAGCAAGCAGCCAGACCTGCTTTTGGTTACATAACATTTGTTGAAACTTTTATATACTTATTTTTAAGTTCTGGACTACTCAACTTTTCCTGATTTCTAGAGTAAAGATGCTCTGATCTTTTCATATGTCCCCCAAAAGGTCTTTCATCCTAAATTTTTAATTAATATGAATCACTTTCTTTTATCATCTCTCTTCAGAACATCAACTACCCATCAATAGCTATACATTTCACCTTCTTTTAAATCACTGTACCTCTTAAATGTTTCAAATGCTACCACATTGAATAAGTTACTAGACTGTTTTCCTAATATAATAGTCATTTCACTACCAGTGAAATTTTGAGTAAATACCTTTCTACATTGGGCTATTGTGCTCAAAACCACCACCAGTGCTTGAATTCCCATTGCCAGCATCTGGCTGGTGATACAGTTCCAAAATTCTAGCATGATAAATTGCTTGTTTTCTCAAAGTTTAGTTTTAAGATTTCTCTGAAAATTTTGGATTTTGCTATACTTTTTATACAATCTTAACTTTGAATCCTTTAGGAAGCATTGTTTCTACATAATTTAATTTAAAATAAAACTAAATTACTGAGAATCCTATCATCATAAAAGACTATATTTACATATTTGTCTTACCAGAAGGGTTATAAGAAGAATAATAAAGTTACTAGATTCATAATACACTACTAGAGTTGATGAAATGAAGAAGCACATAAATTTAATGACCCAAATAGTTTCACCAAATGTATGAAAATCAATGTAAGCAATATTGATGGTGTTAAATGTTTTGACTCCTTCCCTCCTTTTTTTCCATATATATTTCCCTGCAACCCCTTTCTTTTCCCATAGAATTAATGACAGTGCTGCCTAGCTGTAATTGTGGTATTTTGCAAATTTGACCTTATTTTCTCTGAGTGACTTGTGCCTGATTTTTTACTCTCTGTTTCATCATTCTTCCATGTACACATCAGTAGGAATAAAAATTTTGAATTCCAAAGAACCTTCCTGATTACCATAGATCCCTGAAGCTTCCTTGGTTTGATTTTTATATTAAGCATTTAAGTCAAAATTCCAACAGCGATTAACTGCTGTTTAGAAAAGAGGTCAAGCAATAGGTTCTCATCAATCACAGAAAATACATAAGTTTGAAATATTTGAGTGGTTCTAAATATTATTTTAAGAGATGTGTAAAGAAACTGTGTGTCATATAATTGGATTTTAAGATCAGTATTTATTTCTACAAGCTATATTGAACTTTCAAAGACCTCCTGATGGCCTTTAAAATGATTGAAAGTGTGTCCTTGGATCTAAGCTGAAATTAAAATAAAATCCACCTATTATTATGCAACATTTTACTTAGTACATTGAAAATTTTTATATAAAATATAATAATTAACTTATCAAAAGATATTGGATATAGTTCACAAATGTGTCAATTTATTATTAAGTTAGAAATAAAAAATAATCATAACAATATGTAAGTAGATTTATAATGATACTGAAATAAATTATTTTAATATCTTTGTTGAAGCTTAGGTACAATTATGACTTTGAAAATGTATTTCAAAATCTGCTATATGAAACACTGGTATAAGTTAATATGTAGTTTCTTATACTTTCATTCTTACAACCAAAGAGCAACTGAACATGTTTTATGGAAACATTTAACATTAAAAATTGCTATGAGATAAAAAGTTGATTTAACTATTTTAAAATATGATAGTATATACTATTTTTAAGAACCATAAATTATTGACTGTCTTGTTATATTAGGTATCAAAAATCTCTTTAAAACATTTTAGTAATATACCATTAAGTATCATGTAAAATAGACTTCTTGTGTATACATATTTCCCCCTGTTCTTTTCCACTAAATACAACTAAAGACCCTTGGTAGTTAACATAAGAAAATCATAAGTAAATAAGTAAACTCTGAAACATGAAGAGAAGGCAGACTGTTTAGCAAATGTGGAACCCAAGAAACAACATGTTGGTAAAGTTTTTAAAATTTACTTTGCAATTATAGTTGGCCTCTATGTCTTTTTTTCTCTCTCACATACTTCAGGCACATTGTTGGGAAAGACAGTAACCTGGAAATCACAAATGGCACAGTCAAGAAAGCCCCAAGAAAGTTTTCTTTTTCTGGCAGTGTAGTTTTAGAATAGAAAAATTTAAGTCAATAACAGCTGTATTCTAACCAAACACACACACACACACACACACCACTATCACTTTAATCTATTCATGTCACCTAAGGCTCCCAAGACTTTTATTACTGCCAGCTTCCATGTAGTTATTACAACCTCCACTCTCTCCACTAAGTTGGTCAGAGAAGGCTAAGGAGGCAGACAGAATTTAGGTTTAGTCAGTTGGTAACAAGTTTTGTCCCATCTGTCATCAGTGAGGATTGAAAGGGGGACCTGCATTTCCAGACCCAACTGGCAGTAAAGAGACCATAGATGACACTATGTGAAATTTTTTTTAAAAAGTAAGTATTTTAGAATAAAAGCCATTGGATAAATTCTTTGTAACTTCAGATTAGGAAGAAATGTCATAGGCTTGACACCAAAAACAAAATCTAGAAAAAAAATTTTTAATTGGACTTCATCAAAATTTAAAACATGGCTCTGTGAAATGATCTGTGGAGAATAAAATTCAAATGAAACAGTAGGAGAAAATTACTTGTAAACTTCATGTCTATAAAAGAACTGGTATGCAGAAAGACTGCATGAAGGATACTCCAAACACAATAGCAAAAGAAAAAAATCTAATTAGAAAATTAGCAAAAAAAAGTCCCTGGCTGGTGGCACAGTGGATAAGGCACCAGCCTGAGAACACAAAGGTCACTGGTTCAATTCCCAGCCAGGGAACATAACCAGGTTGCAAGCCAGGTCTCCAGCTAGGTTCATAGTTGTAGGCAAGTGAAAGGCAACTATATATTGATGTCTTTCTCCCTCTCTGCCTCTCTCCCTTCTCCTCTTTCTAAAAATAATAAATAAAAGCTTTTTAAAAAGTTAGCAAAAAACATTTTACAGATGAGGGCATCCAGATAGCAAACAAATTGAAGATATGTCCAAAAACATTTGTCCTTAGGAAAATATAAATTATAGTGAAAATAAAATATAACTGCACATCTATCACAATGTCTAAAATTGGTGACAAAACCAAATGCTGAAAACAGTACAGAGAAATTGTATCACCATTCATGTCTCTGGTGAGAATGTTTATCTGCTCTAGATAAAAGCATAGGTGTGTTCTGAATAGCTAAATGTAAAATGTAAATATATCATTTCACCCATCAATTTTAAATGAGACTATTTATCATAGAGAAATAAAAACTTATTCACATCAAAACTCAGACATGAATGTATAAATCAGTTTTATTCATCAGTGCCAGCACCTGATAATAATCTTGTCTACAGGACTGGGTGAATAGTTAAACAAATTGGGGACATTCATAACATGAAATACTACTCAATAATAAAATGAAAAAACTCTTGATACACATAATAATTTGGTAGATCCCTGGGAATTATACTTAGTGGAAAAAGCCAATGAAAAAAGATTACATACTTTTGGATTCAATTTATATAGCATTATTTAAATAAGAAAACAAAACAAAACAAAAAAACTGAACGCTATCTTAGAAGTTGGCAGGGTTTAAGAATTTATGAGGGAAGCTCCAGTTCAACATGTTGACATAGAATGATCCTGACCTCACCTCCTATCATAGTCACAATGAATTCAAAGCTACATATGGAACCACTTTTTCTGAAAAAAAATTAAAAACTGTCTGAGCAATACGTACACATCTGACAAATGAGAGAAGGCCCATATCCAAGTGGGTAGGAGAGGCTGGGACATAATCTCACTGGAAACCCCCCTCCCTAACCCCATGTCACAACCCACAGTTGGAAAGAAACAGAACCTAGAGCTTCTCCCTAAGGAACACAGACTTTGAACCCTACATTGGACATGCCGGCTTTTAAGATCTGCACCTGAGAGGGGAACCCTCAAAATATCTAGCTTTGAAAACCAATGGAGGGCTAATGCCTGGGAGACTCATAGGCTAATTCAAATGAAGAAATGGCTCTTAAAGGGTTCACCCATGGACCCACATGTACCAGGTCTCAGCTCTGAAGAAGTCAATGTGGAGGTATCCAAATTTTCCAAGGTAGGTTCATTGGCTGGTCTAGAAGCATCAGCCTGAGGTGGGGGTATCTGGTTGAGCACACATCTAGAGGCCTGCTGGCTGGAGGGCACTATCTTTGCGCGCACCACCTACCTTCATCAAACAGAGGGCATTATCTTTGTGCCCTCTCTCTGCCTCCTCCTGATCTCCAGCATCTCCCCTAGAGAAACCCTGGTTTTTGCAGCTGCTTCCCAGCTGATACCCTTTAGTAGCCTGGTTTAGGTAGAAAATGTGTTTTCCTATTATTTTAAACTATTCAGAAATAGAATAAATTAGTTCAAGTTAATTTTGGAGCTGGGGACAAGTTATGCAGAATTATTTACTTTTAAGCATTTATTTCTCTGAAAGTATTTTTAAAAATGTTTTATTGATTTTTGAGAGAGAGAGAAAGAGAGAGAGAGAATATAAAACTTGTTCCACTTATCAATGTATTTGGTAGTTGCTTTTTTTTTTTTTTTTGACTTTAAGGAAGTCTGTATTATAAACAGGAGTATTTCATAATTAGAAAATAAGCAATTTAACATAAAAGTATAACTATCTAAAATTTGTATATATCTAATTACATAGAAAATATATACAGTAAAAAATTACAAAAACAAAAAAATTAAGAAATTCACAATCAAGTTGGTAGATTTATATACATCTCTCCCGGTAATTAGTAGAACATGCAGATAAAAATTTATTAAGTGTATACTGTATAGAAGAGTTGAACGACATGATAAATAAAGCTGACCTGATGATGGTTGCTTCTTTTATGTGTTCTGACCAAAGATCCAACCCACAACCTTGTATCTGTACAATACTCTGTAATCAACTGAGCTATCTAGCTAGAGTCTGAAAGTGTTTCTTACCTGCAAAATGTTAAATGAGCATGAACATATGATTGTAATCCCATTTTCATCTTGTTTTAATCAACTGATTAAAAGCTTCAACGTGGAACGAAAAAGAAATCTACATGACACAAAATTTAATTACCAGAAACTATTGTATTATTTGGCTTTATTTAAACACATATAGCTTGCATCTGAGATTGTATAAATGCATTATAGATTTAATTTTTTCATTTAATAAACACCCAGGTGTTCATGAAAAGAAGATACTGTCATTATTTTATAGAAACCAGAATAAAATAACTATTACAAAAGAATTGAGAAAGCTATCCTTCATCAGCCTCTTAGTACATGGGCTTTTACTCTTTGTCTTTTATGATAGCTTTACCAGATGATAAATTAATAGGAGAGAGTTCATTCATCTCCCAATTTATTTGAAATAACTTTGTGAGTTGACTATGAAGTAAAAAACAATAGAAAGGATTCAGCTAGTCTTGCGAGCAATTGCTTTAGCATTATCTACAGTTGAATCTATAGACATATAAATCCTAAACAAACAAAAACATAATAAACAAAAACAGTTTCCATGACACTCTTGGAAACACATACATTAAAATAACGGTTATTTTCTAATTTTAACATAGAATATCAGGGATGTAATAGATTCAAAATTCTAATGGAGAATTGATATAGATATCAAAAGCTATTTCAGCCATTCTTTTTCCTACTGTGATTATTTTTAAACTTGAATTTATAAAAATTGGGAAATTAAAAATAGATTGCTGAATTTAAAAACATGCATTCATAGTGATATCAATAAATTGAAATATAATCTGTATTTTTTCTAAAAACAAAATCTGTGCACAATTTTATTGTAAAAAATATCAGTTTTCCTTTGTATTTTTGGATTTCTTACAAGAAGATGTACTCTACTTTCTCCTTCATCTCCAATTGCCCATTTAATCAGAATAGTCTACCCTTTTATGTTTGTTTTGCCTAGAATTCCATGTATTAAGTCACTGGTTTCTTTTTATTTAACTTCTTTTTTACTGTTGTTCTATTGCAGTTGTAACAATTTTTCCCCCATTGCTCTCCATTGCCCAGCCCCCACCACAGTCAATTCCCACCCTCTAAATCTCTACCGACGTCTCCTGAAGGGCTTGTTAAAAATGCATGTTCCCAAATACCAAAGTGTATTTCTTGAATCAAACTCAAAGAGCTAGAACCTGAAAATCTGAATTTTTGAGAAATTAAAAATGAAAATTTTAAATTTAAAAAGAAATTTACTATGTGTCCAGGTTACATAGTAAGTATGGACATAAGGATTAAAGACTAAACTTTGAATAGGAGACATTTCTTTGTGCCTCTGTTTTGCTTGTAAAAAGACCACATGGGAGGGAAGATGCTTGTGACAAGGGTTCAACCCCCAATCTTCAAGGGAATTGTTTTTCGTATCCCTTCATGTGTTTTAGTTAAGTGTATGATCATAGAGGTTTTTCCTATCCTGAAAACTTTTCATTTTCTATTGTCTTTCCTTCAAGAATTTCATTTGAACAAAGGCTCATGGACAGAAATAGTCTGTGGACAAGAAATGAGAGCTCTGGGTATTTCAGGGTGGGAATACTTATACACATTCAGGTAGCAGATTTTGCTAAATATTAACTTTGGTTATTTTTTTCCCTTAAGATATCTGGGAATTTAGAGTTATCTTTCACTTACCTCTACTTGTTCTTTAAATGGACCAGTACAAATGAGCAAGCTTTTATAGTCATACATCCAACTATCATTATTTAAGTACCTGTCTCTCCTGGACACAGTGTTTGAGTAGGTTTCACATACCACCATTAATAGAAAATTCAACCTTCAGTTTACCTGTGTATCTCCAAAGAATCCATCCATCCCCCAACATACAATTCTCTTCCTGAAAAAAGATATATTTATGTAATCCTCAAATGTGTAAGATCTATGCTCTTGCACCTTTTAGTTAATCTAATCTACTTTATTTGATGTACCTCAAATTTAAAATGTCCAAGGATTTATCTAAAGATCGTGTCCTGTGTCAACCTGCCTCATCCCCAACTTGGCAAAGCCTCCTCATTCTTTTTGAGACATACACATTCAATAAAGATGTACACAAATACTTACCACATTCTGTGGGGCTGAAGAGTATGGAGAAGTAAAATTATTAGGAGGAAAAGCATGTGTATTTAGTTTCCTCCTGTAAACTTATGGCAGAAAATTCATTCATACACATGCAGTGTGTGTCTGTGAAGTTTTTCAATAATGTACTCCTGCACTCCATTGTACTAACCTTTGCTAATGGCAGGTCTTGGCACAGATCAAGGACTGAAATTCCAAGTTATGCTTATCATTGTCTACAGAAGGAAAAATATAGCATGACAGAGCTATAGCAAGCTATGAACTAGGCAATTTAGTGTGGGCATTATTTCACATCCTGTCAGCACAAACTTGTGTCCTCACGCTACTTTGAAGACAAGCCACACATTCCTACTTCTTCATCCATCTATTTCAGTACCCAGCTCCAGATGCCTTTTTGTTGGCTATTACTTCCTGCTAGGAGGAGAGAGATTAATAACTGCTGAGACTCCAGAATATATACATTTTAAATGGCAAAAAGCCAAATTAGACAACATCTTAAGATAATGTACTTTCCCCACCTACTTCTTGCAGTGGTTTCTTCTTTGTACATGAGTGTGCTCTTTTACATGTGCATCTGATCCCTAATTAGCACTTTAATACAAAAGGAATCTTCAGGTCTCTCATGCTCATGAGACTGTGAACTTACTTTGTCATGGTCTGATACATGGACAGGCACTGTTAAAGCAATGGCTATTAGGTAAGCAATGAACAAAAATATGGATACTGACACTGGTGGTGATCACACAGATGAAACAAGCCAGGTACATTAAGATTCTGCTTTGTTAGGGATGAAAAAATACAACCCTTCCATCCTATGGAAAATTCAATTTATTTGTTCAAATAAATATTTGTATGTGTATCTACCTTTCTGTTTAACTTATTCTAATTTATGTAATTAGAAATTAGTTTTGTTTAATTTTTTCAGTTCTCTTACCACTTGGCTTTATAATAGGATTCTAGGGATCATTTTTTTTTTTTTTTTTTTTTTAGCTCTAAGCTCATATTTTAACCAGTTTGTTTTATGGAAAACTATAATAAACTCCTTTTTCTTTTTTATTTAATATTATTGTTGTTTTACATCCATCCATTTTTACACCCATCTGTCCCATTCCCCATCCACCCATTACCCTCCAAAGTCAATCCCACTTGTTGTCCATGTCCACAGTACTTCCATACTAGTTTCTTGACTAAACTCCCCTTCTTTGTCTCTTCATTCCCTCTAATCACTCCCACCTACTCACTGAAGGTCTGTTTATTGTAATCATTTATCTGGTTCTGTTTTGCTTGTTTGTATGTTTTGTTCATTATTGTCCTGAAATGGGTGAGATCATATGGTATTTATCTTTCACTAACTGGCTTATTTCACTAAACATAATACTTTCCAGTTCCATCCATGTTGTTGCAAAGGTTAGGAGTTCCCTCTTTCTTTGTGCTGTGTAGTATTGCATTGTATAAGTGTACCAAAGTTTTCTGATCCAATCATCTACTGATGGGCACTTAGGCTGTTTCTAGCACTTGGCTATTGTAAATAGTGCTGCTTTGAACATAGGGGTACATAGGTTCTTATGAATTGGTGTTTCAAGGTTCTTCAGGTATAGTCCTAGTAGTGGAATGGCTGGATCAAAAGGCAGTCCCATTTTTAGATTTTAAGGAAATTCCATACCATTTTCCACAGTGGCTGTACAAGCATTCATTCCCAACAGCGCACCAGGGTACCCCTTGTCCCACATTATCGCCAACACTTGTTGATTGATTTGTTGATGATTGCCATTCTGACAAGTGTGAGGTGGTATCTTATATGGTTTTAATTTGCATCTCTCTGATGGATAGTAATGTTGAGTGTTCTTTCATATGCCTTTGGGCCTTTGTATGTCCTCCTCAGAGAGTTGTCCATTCAGGTCCTTTGCCCATGTTTCAACTGGGCTCTCTGTTTCCCTGGTGTTGAGTTGCATAAGTTCTTTATATATTATGGATATCAAACCCTTGTCTGAGGTATCATTGGCAATTATGTTTTCCCATAGAGTTGGTTCCCTTTGAATTTTGCTGGTGTTTCCTTTAGCTTAACAGAAATTTTTCAGTTTGATATAGTCCCATTTGTTGATTTGTTCTTTTATTTCCTTTGCCTTTGGAGAAGTGTCAGAAAACATATTTCTGCATAAGATAACTAAAATTTTACTGCCTATATTTTTCACCAGGACCTTTATGATGGCATTGGGCATGTTTAAGTCTTTTATCCATCTTGAGTTTATTTTGGTATATGGTGTAAGTTGGTGGTCTAGTTTTATTTTTTTTGCATGTTGCTATCCAGTTCTCCCAACATCACTTGTTGAAGAGACTGTTCTCACTCCATTTTATTTTCCTTTCCCCTTTGTCAAATAGTAATTGAACATAGAGTCCTGGGCTCTCTATTCTGTTACATTGATCTATTCTTATGTCAGTACCAGACTGTTTTGATTACAGTAGCCTTGTAGTATAGTTTGATGACTGATACTGTGATTCCTCTTACCTTGTTCTTCTTTCTCAAGATTATTGTGGCTATTTTTGGGCATTTTTGGCTCCATATACATTTTTGAAGTATTTTTTTCTATCTCTATGAAGACTGTTATTGGTATTTTAATTGGGATTGCATTGAATCTATACATTGCTTTGGGTAGTATGGACATTTTAATGATGTTAATTCTTCCCATCCATGAACATGCTATATGCTTTAATTTGTTTGTTTCTTCCTTAATTTCTTTCTTCAGTGATCTGTAGTTTTCTGAGTACAGATATTTTACCTCCTTGGCTAAGTTTATTCCTAGGTGCTTAATATTTCCTGTTGCTATGGTAAATGGGACTTTTTAGTTTCTATCACTGATGTTTCATTATTTGTATACAAAAATGCATTTGATTTCTGAATATTGACTTTATATCCAGCTATTTTGCTAAATTTGATTATTAGGTCAAGTAAGTTTTTGGTGGAGCCTATCAGGTTTTGTATATACACTATCATATCATCTGCAAACAATGACAGTTTGACTTTCTCCTTTCCAATTTGGATACCTTTGATTCATTTTTCTTCTCTGATGACTATGGTTAGAACTTTCAAAATGATGTTGAACAGCAGTGTCTTGTTCCTGATCTTAGGGGGAAAGCTTTTAGTTTCATCTGTTGGGTATGATATTGGCTTCAGGTTTCTCATATATGGCTTTTATTATGTTGAAGTATGCTCCCTCTATTCCCATTTTGCTGAGTGTTTTTATCATAAATGGTTGCTCTACCATATCAAAAGTTTTTTCAGCATCTACTGATATGATCACTTGGTTTTTGTGTTTCATTTTGTTGATATGGTGTATTACATTTATTGATTTGCGAATATTGTACCATCCTGGCATCCGGAAATGAAACCCCATTGATCTTGGTGTATGATCTTTTCCATGGGTTGCTAGACCTGTTAACCAATATTCTGTTGGGAATCTTAGCACCTATGATAAAAAATGTTATAGGTTTATAGATTTCTTTCTTAGATGTGTCTTGACCTGGTTTTGGGATGAGAATAATATTGGCCTCATAGAAAAAGTTTGGGAGTCTTTCCTCTTCTTGGATTTTTTGGAATAGGTTGAAAAGAATAGGAGTTAGCTCTTCTCTAAATGTTTGATAGAATTCACCTGTGTAACTGTCTGATCTGGAGCATTTGTTCCTTGGAGATTTTTGATCAATTCTTCAATTTCACCAGTTGTTATTGGTCTATTCAGGATTTCTGCTTCTTCTGGATTCAGTTTTGGTAGATGGTACATTTCCAGAAATGTGTCCATTTTATTCAGGCTGTCATTATTTCTTGTCATATAGTTTGTAGTAGTTTCTTATAATCCTTTGTATTTCAGAGGTATCAGTTGTGAGTTTTCCTCTGTTGTTTCTTCTTCTGTTTATTTGGGTCCTCTCTTTCTTTTTCTTGACGAGTCTGATTAAAGACTTGTCAGTTTTTTCACTTTTTTCAAAGAACCAGCTCTTGGACTTATTGATTCTTTGAATTGTATTTTGTATCCCTAAGTGATTTAATTCTGTTCTGATCTTGATGATTTCCTTTTTTCTACTTGCTCTGGGCTTTGTTTGTTGTTGCTCCTCTAGTTCTCACAGCTTTATGGTTAGGCTGTTTGTATAAGCTTCTTCTAAATTTTTAGGTAGCCAGTATTGCTATGAATTTCCTTCTGAGGCTGCCTTTGCCATGTCCCATAGGTTTTGGGCTGTTGTGTATTCATTGTCATTTGTTTCCAGAAACTTTTTGATTTCATCTTTGATCTTATTGGTAACCCATTCATTACTTTAAAGCATGTCATTCAGTTTCCATGGGTTAGAGTGTTTTCGTTTTTTGAGTATGGTTTCTAGTTTCAACCCATTATGATCTGAGAAGATGCTTGGTATGATTTCAATTTTGCTGTATTTATGGAGGCTTGTCTTGTGGCCCACAATGCTGTCTGTCTTAGAGAATGTTCCATGTGCATTTGAAAAGAATGTGTATTTTGCTTCTTTGGGGTAAAAGGTTCTGTATATATCAGTTAGGTCCATTTCCTCTAGAATGTTATTTAATGCCACAATATCCTTGGCGATTTTTTGTTTGGAAGATCTGTCCATTGTTGATAGTGAGGCATTAAAATTCCCTACTATTAGTGTGTTGCTGAAGTCCTTCAAGATTTTCCTTATATATTTGGGAGCTCCTATATATTTGGGTGCATATATGTTTACCAGAGTTATATCTTCTTAATGGATTGTTCCTTTAAGTATTATGAAATGTGCTTCTTTGTCTCATTTTATGGCCTTCATTGTAAAATGTATTTTGTCTGAAATAAGTATTTTCAGCCTTTTTTTAATGTCCATTTGCTTGATATATAGTTTTCCATCCCTTCACTTTCAATCTGTGTTGATTTTTTATTCTGAGGTGGGTCTCTTGAAGACAACGTATATGTGGGTCATCTTTTCGTATCCTTTCATCTACCCTATGTCTTTTGATTGGAGCATTTAATCAGTTTGCATTTATTTATTTATTTATTTTAAAGATTTTATTTATTATTTCCAGAAAGAGAGGAAAAGAGACAGGCAGAGAGGGAGAGAAACATAGAAACATCAATGTATAGTTGCCTTTCACCTGCCTCTGGCCACAGACCTGGCTGGAGACCTGGCTTGCAATCTGGTTATGTGCTCTTACTGGGGAATCGAACCAGCGACCTTAGGGTTCACAGGCTGACACCTTATTCACTGTCAGTTTACATTTAAATTTATTATTGATTGGTACTTATTTATTGCCATTTTCCCCTTTTATACCTCTGTTCCGTCTATCTCTCTCTGTTTCTTCATTTTTTTACAGCAGACCCTTTAGTATTTCTTGAAATGATCGTTTGGTAGAGATATATTCTTTTAGTCTTCTTTTTGTAGGAAATTCCTTATTTCTCCTTTCATTTTGAATGAGAGCTTTGCTGGGTAGAGTATTCTTGATTACAGGCCTTTGTTTCCCATTATTTGGAATATTTTTTGCCTTTCCCTTCTGAATTTATCATTTCTGTTGAATAATCATTTGATTATTGGTGCCCCCTTATAATCCAATGAATCAGCCACCAGCTCAGGTGCAGCCTGGTGAGACGGATTCAGATATAAATTAATGAATCTAGGATCAGTCACCAGGCTCAGGTGCCACTGGACTAGACAGCAATGTACAATTGCAATCCAGTGAATCTGTGATTAGCCATTAGTCTCAGGTGGTGCTTTTTTGGACTGAAAGATTCTATTGTAATCCAATGAATCTGTGATCAGCTGCCTGGGTAAGGGGCCACTGGACTAGACTGAGAGATTCAGTTGTAATCCATTGAGTGTGATCAGCTTCCAGGCCCAGAGGCTACTGGGAAGGACAAATAAACTCAGTTGTGAAACATTGAATCCACGATCAGCCACCAGGCTCAGTGTGTGTGACTGACTATCTGACGCAGCTGTAAGTCAGAGAGTTTGTAATTAGCTGCCAGGCCCAGGTGCTGCTGGGTGAGAAGGACTGATTCATTTGCAAAGCAATGACTCTAGATCAGCCAGCAGGCTTGAATGTCATTGTGTAGGGCTATCTTACTGACCCAGCTGCAAATCAGAGAGCTTGTAATCAGCCACCAGGCCCAGGTGCTGCTGGGCAAGAAATATCTCTTCAGATGCCAACTATTGTATTTATTGTCAAACAGGGTAGGGCAGGAGAGGTTTATTTAGTTGTAAATCAAAGAATAGTGATCAGGCGCTAGACTCAGGAGCCTCTGGGCAGGGCAGATTGCTTCTAGTGGATGGGGCTATGAAGACCCCTCATAGGGAATCCACTTGGTGCAGCACAGTCCAGGGGAGGTGTGGGCTATGAGTCAGCACTGGGATCTCCACCGCCGCTTCCCCACTTCCCTCCGCCAAGCCACTGCTGCAAATTCTCCCCATGTGTCTCAAGGCCTCTTTGCCCTCCCTCTGCTGGAGCCCAGGTTAGGTGCGTGCCAATGTATTTTCACTATGGTCACCCTAGTAGTTCTCTCTCTCTAGCACTCTCACAGGCCAGCAAACTCCAGGGCTTTCTGCCCTTCTCAGCTGGATGCTGAGAATTGTGCTGGCTGGGACACCCAGCTGGGGGACCAGAACCCACCCTTCTCAGGTGGAGCCCCCAGCTCCATCCCTTTAGCTGCTGCCCCCATCAGGGGCCCAGCTAGAGCTCTCACGTTTCCTTGATTCCACCAGTCATGTTGTAATGAAATGTCCTCTGCTGTTCTGGTCATGGTTATAGGACTTCTTTCCACCTGGTGTTCTGTTGGTAATTCCAGCTGACTTTCTCTCCACAAAAGTAATTCCAGATGTGCCCTGGGAGGAGATTGGTGTAGCTCCATTTGCTTCTCTGCCATCTTGCCATAACCTTTAAACCCCTCTTTTAGAGGATCAAGCTAAAATCTAAGCAGATGTTACTATCATCTATTAAATCAAATGCTTATGCCTAACTAATCTCCAGTACTAGAGGAAATAACCTGTTTCTTTTATCAAACCCATGGTCTTGCCAATTTTTTGAGTTTGGAATTTGAGTCAATTCTACATATATGGAGGATGAGTTGGTAGGCACAGAAGAATCCATATACTGTTTACTAGGGAAAAAGTGATTGAATATTGAACAACAATATTAATAGCATCCATGCTAGCACTAGCTAGAAAGTTTAGTAATCTTGGACCCATTCCTATTGCACTTGCAATCTGTCTCATAATTCTCCTCAACATACTCTCCAGGAAATCACTAGAAGTTCAACAGAGCAAATTTATGTGACACCCTTTGTTTCACTATACATGATATCATTTATAACTGTGAATAAAACTCCAAATATGCAGATCCCTCATCTTTAAGTGTATCTAAATCCTTCTTGAGCCTACTCATAATTTTGACTTTTTTACCTATTAAGATAATTATCTTCACACCTCTATTTCCAGAGGCATATCAAGTAGTTCAGTCTCTTGCCTTTCACACCTGCCCTTACATCTTCAATTTAAGATAGAATTTTCAGTGAAGTAATAGAAGCATTCAGTTGTTAAAGAGCCGAGTGTCAGGAAGGTGCAGGCAAAAATGGAAACTTAAGTTTTATTTCCAATGATCCGTGAGTAATCAAAAAAGCAAACTTGATATTTGTTTAGCTACGTATGTAACAGAAAAATTTGTATCTCACATGATAAAAATTAGTTTTGAATATTTGTTTTGTTACACACCTGCAATATCATCATACACATCCATGCAAGTTAGCTTTTTAACTTCAATAAAAAACTTCATCCACTGACTTAGAAGAATGTACTTGAAAATTGAAATTTCTCAGAGGGTAAGAAAAAGGGGATGGATGTAATACAACAACAATAAAAGTAAATTAATAAATTTAAAAAAAGAAAATTGAAATGTCTGTACTTTATTCCAAATGAATTATACACGCATCTCTACTGTCATTTAAACACATCATTATTTTATTATTTTACTTCATTACTTTATTAAATATCAAATTTTGCTCCAACATTATAAAAATTGATTTAGTAGAATACATTCCAAATAAAATTCACATCAAATAAATTGTTATTAGTAGTAGAAAAATATAAAATGACTAATTCCTTTTACAAGCTTTATATATATATAAAACCAAGCAATTAAGTTTCTTGGGTAGAGTGTGTGTGTGTGTGTGTGTGTGTGTGTGTTTGTGCATGCATGTGTACTGTATGTATATACAGAGAATACAAGAGAAAAATGTATGTTTGTCAATGACAGTAATGTGCTGTAAATGTAACAAGAATCATTTTATGTTAATGTTTGGCATTAAGTGCTACCATAAATAGGTATACATATATTGAGATTCTCTAATACAATATTATGACATGTTTCTGAAGGTTACAGTTAGTTTTTTACCTATCTTTATAATTGGACTTATTGTGATCTATTACATTAATTAGTTGAATATGCTTAACTACATACAGGGCAGGGCAAAAGTAAATTTGCAGTTTTGAGCACATGAAATATAGTTTATTCTTGCATTATTTATTTATTAAATATTGTATTATATATTTGTATTATTTAATATCTTAATTATGATAATTCTTTCAAGTAATGATGTGTAAACTATCAATAAGTGCCAGGAGGAAATGAAGAATACAATTTCTGAATTGAAGAATACAGTAGAAGGAATCAACAGTAGGCTAGAGGAAGCAGAGGACCGGATCAGCGAGTTGCAGGATAATGTAGAGAAACACTCCAAGATAGTACAAGAGAATAGAAAAAGGCTGAATAAACAGAAGAGGGGTTAAGAGAGCTGCAGGACAACATGAAACGTAACAACATCCATATCATAGGGATACCAGAAGGAGAAGAGAAACAAGGAATGGAAAACCTGTTCAAAAAACTCATGATAGAAAATTTCCTGAAAATGAGGAGTGAAAACATGAATCCAGTTCAGGAAGCACAGAGGGTCCCAATGAGGATCAACCCAAACAGACCAACACCAAGGCACATTATTATTAAAATGGCAAATTTCAAAGACAAAGAGAGAATCCTAAAAGCATCAAGAGAGAAAAGACAAATAACATACAAAGGGGCTCCAATAAGGCTATCAAATGATTATTCAACAGAA
>PVIW01015957.1:0-18103 GCA_004026585.1 Noctilio leporinus | reverse complement strand
CAGAGCCTGCCCGCCAAGACAGAGCCTGTGGCTGCAGACCCTGAGGGCCTTTACACAGTCACAGCCTCTGTAACTGTGGGAAGTGGCTTTGGGCAAGTGTCCTGTGTCATCAGAAATGCCCTGCTCAGCCAGGAAAAGTCCACCAGGCTCTCCATTGCAGGTGAGTGCCCTGCTGCTGCCCGGGGCTCTGTGGTGGCCCTGGGGGAAGCCACCTTGTCCTGGCTCAGCGGGGTCTATCCAGGGAACACGAGGCACGCAGCAGGGACCTGGGGCTGCTTTCCCCTCAAGCTGCTTATGTCACAGGCCCCTTCTGGGCACTTCCTGCATGCCACAGGTGGTGACAGGCAAGGGGAATGGGGCAGATGGTAAAGATCAGCAAATACAGGACTAAAAGGGAAAAGATATGTACAGTGCAAAACTTAGTGAAAGGGCTAATTACATAAAATAGGAAGTAACCCAGTAGAAAAATGAGCAAAGAACAAGAGTTATCAGCTCACAGACACTGAAATAACTCTCAAGAGGATGTCCATCTCACTGGGTATTGACACATTGTCACCTGTGAGTTTGGCAACAAAATAAACAGGAGGTTGTTGGGAAGACATTCTGTTGGCAGGACTGTGGGGAGACAGTCACTCAGGTATTTTTCTCTATTACTTTTAATACATTTTCACAAATTCTGTAGGGGAAATAGAACATTCTTTATGCCACATAGTTTTAGTGTCCACAATGTGGCCTCTGGGAGTCTGGCAGGTCAGCCTGCATCTGTGTGGAGTGACCCATAGAAGAGCTTATTTCTTACATATTAGTCACACTGACAGAAGCTCACAGACGGTGCACGTGCCCACCGATGGGGAGCCTGTGTGCAGTGGAGGCTGCACTGACAGGGAACACAGATGTGCTGTCTGTGCACATGTGGGAACGTAGCCAACACACAGTGAACAGAAAATGTGCAGACCCGCATGTGTAGGTGCTGTATCTGTTCTAAACAAAAATATATGAGAATATATATATTGAAATTTAATAATTCTTACATGACACTCCGTATGTGTAAGGCGCTGTACAGACATTAATTTCATCCTGTTTCCCATCAGGACACCAGGAACAGCTGGTTAAGCCCTCAGTCCAAGGTCACAGATCTAGTCAGGGGGAAGACCCAGAACTTGACCCCAGGCCCTCCAGCCTGAAGTTCACCATCTTAATCTCCCCACTAAGTGTGGACAGAGGGAGGGCAGGGGACTTAAGGACTTTGTACCTGTGTTTTGATGTGGGAAGCGCTCCCAGGGAAGGGGCAGACAGTAAGTGACGTGCAGGCTCTGAAGGGAAGGGTCACTGTCAGTGTCAGAGGCCCAGCAACCCGACAGCGTGGATTGGGCCCGGGGGCTGAGGCTCCCCGTTTGCAGGCCCCTTCTTCCGGAACGCTCAGCCCTGGGTGGTGACAGTCGCGGTGACCCTGCCGGCCCTGCTGGCGCTCCTGGCGGCGACCGGGTACTTGCTGTGGCAACAGCAGAAGGACAACCAAATTCTGCGGGAGGAGAAGCAGAGGGAGCGAAGGGAGAACTTAGCAGGTCTGATGGTGCTGCAGTGGCTGCGAAGACGCACAGGTGACGCCCCCTCTCCCCCATCCCGCCCCCCATGCACGCCCACCATGAGGTCCCTGATCCCCTGACAGGACTTTTCTTTTTTCTGCTTATTTGCAGAGAGCCTGCAGGACGAACTCAGTAAGTCCGGGTGGCGGGTCTCCCGGGTCCTGAGGCGCCTGCAATAGGCGACTCGGTGACTCCTCCCGTGTCCCCGCAGGCTGGACAAAGGACCGGTACCGACCACGTGAGTGCGGGGACCCCCTCTAGCCCCGCTGAGGGGACGTTTCCAGCCCCTTTCCCCACCCCTGACAGCCAGGGGCAGGAGGCAGAAGGGCAGCAATCGGGGCTTGGCCAGCGGGGTGTCCTGGGGGAGGGCTGCGGGCTCCCCCCACCAGTGAGGCTGTGACGCGGGGCACCTGGGTAGCAGGGGTTGTGGGGGGTGAGGGTGGGGGAGGTGGATCCGCGTGTGAAACCCTCGCCCCTGGTTGCAGGTGGGGACCCGTCTGAGGACTATGCAGGTGGGTGAGCCCGGTACTCCCTGGTGTCCTGGCTACCGGGTGCGAAGCCTTTAGTCCCTTCCCTGCTGGGTGACAACAACCACTCCAGCTCACAGGCGCATTTCGGGGTGTGGCACCCCCTTTTCTGGACACTGAGAGAGGGCTTTCCGGCTACCGAGTCCCCTCACCCTGCTGAAACCGACGCACACCCCGGGGCAAAGCCAGGCCTTGCCACCCATGGCCCCAGGGTGATGGAGGGAAGCCCAGCGTGGGAGGGGTGCACGCCTGATCCCCAGAGCTGTGGGGGGAGGAAACCAGACCTTGGAAGGGGCTGAGGGAAGGACAGAGAAGGGGCTCCGTGAGGACAGGGTGTGGGGACACCAGGAATAATGGCCTTTCCCCGTCTGTGTCTCCCTTTCAGGGTGGAAGATGGCCCTTTTCCAGCCTGGTGAGTGGGTCACTCTGTGCTCCCCAGGACCCCCAGGGGCCCTGCCTCCTCTCTCCACCCCAGCTCTTGACTGGGGCAGTTCTGGGTGGGTGACCCGAGGTGCCAGCATGAAGGTGTGCCCATCTGTGCTGAGAGCCCGGGGGCAACGGCTGTCCTGGGCCCCCCAGGTGTCTGTGGGAGGAGGAGGCGGGAGGGGTGGGCTGGTGGGCGGGGCTGCAGGACAGCCAGGTGTGAGCTGACCAAGTGCTGCCCCTCCTGCCACTGTGTCCTGGAGTCAGGCCATGTGTCCTGGTCATTCCTGCTCCCTGAGGGTTGAGCCACAGACTAAATGAGCTGGTGAATGTGCCTAGGTTGACACAGCCGCAGGAAAGAGGTGGTGTGTTTAAAAGGGGTGTTTGTCTGCCGGTAGTGACTGGGGAGGAGAAGACCTGAAAACACAGGGGGCAACCCCAGAAGGTAACAGACTGTAGTGCAGGGTGACTCCCTGGCGGTTGTGAAGGGTTGGAGTGAACAGAGGCCCTGCTGACCTACCCGGATGACTGGCTGCTGACAGACCAGGCACAGTGCTTTTTCACAGTAGAACTCTGGCTCTAATGACTGACAGCAAAAGGGACAAAGAAGGTCATAGCATCAGGCCATACTTCCGGTGGCCTTGTGACAGATGCTCCTTTCTAATGGAGACTGTCCCCAGCTTGGTATTGACCTCAGTGGTCATGTCATTCTAGCTGTGACTAACCACAATGCTCCTGTTATATTTTAAGGGACACACGTAGTTGTCACCTAGAGACTTTGGTGTGCTTGCTAAGGACAGAGGCCTGGGTCAAAGGTCAAAGCATGGAAAGGTGACAGAATACATGACACGGAGATGGAGTTGGATATGGTCAGAGCCAGGGGTGAGGTGGCATTAAAGGAAACCAACAAGGATATGTGGTGCCCCAGGCTCACAACAGTGGGAACTGTGACTGGCTATAAGCCAAGGGCAGAGGGACAGGGAGGAGCCTGGATCCCAGGAAGGCTGGGGCTCAGGGCGAGGCCCCCTGAAGGACAGCTGCCTTGTGGGAGCACCTCCAGGGGACCGTGAGGACATCAGCGCTGTCCCTCCTTTCCTTTCTCCTTCCAGTCTTCAGCTAGTGCTTCCCGGGGACAAATTTAACAGGTGACCAGACCCAGGGAGCCCAGGGATGCTGACCACAGTGGACTGACTCCTGGGCCAGAGAGGGTGGGGACAGGTGGGGAGAGGACCCAGGAGCACATGGAGCCCTCAGCATGGCCCCAAGCACAGAGGAGACAGGCTGTCTATTATCACACCAGGCACCACCTGTGTGCCGGCCTTGGACTACACATACCTCTCACTTTGTCTTATTCCTCCCAGAGATAGTTTTTTCACCCCACTTTATAGACAGGAAGTGGAGACTCAGGGTTCAGTAGCTGGTGTCTGTGGAAAAGAAGACTGTGCAGAAAGGGACGTCGTGCAGCTCAGGGTAGACCTAGGCTGGTATTGTAATCTGTGTGAATGGAGAGCACAGGTGGCACAGAAAAATTTACAAGGGAAATAAGGAAACTAGAAGCAAGGTGTCAGCTTCAGAAATCAGGAGGTCCTCACTGCACACAAGACCCATCAGGATCCCCTTGTCACATCCCTGAGGGTCACATCCCTGGTGGGTTGGGGACCCCAGTCCTGGGTTCAGGTCTCCTGGATTAACGCATGTCCTTGGAACCAAGAACATGGTTCTCAAAGGTCTGGCAACCAAGGCTGATGCCCACCCACCCCAAATCTTCTCAGCGGACATGTTTCTGGATCCAAACACTGCGCACCCCACCCTCCTGGTGTCTGAGGACCAGCGGAGCCTGCAAAGAGAAGACACACAGCAGAACCTGCCGGACAGGCCAGAGAGATTTGACTGGCACTACTGTGTGCTGGGCCGTGAGAGCTTCACATCGGGGAGACATTTCTGGGAGGTGAACGTGGGGAACAGGAAAGATTGGTGTATTGGGGTGTGTAGGGAGGACGTGCGGAGGAAAGGCTGGGTTAAAATGACACCTGAGAATGGATTCTGGACAGTGGAGCTGTCTTCCTGGAATAACTACTGGGCTCTCACAGACTCTGAAACAAAACTGACAAAAGTCAACCCTCCTGAAAGAGTGGGGGTTTTCCTGGACTATGGGACAGGGGAGGTCTCATTCTACAATGCCACCTATGGGTCCCATATCTTCACCTTCCCACACACCTGCTTCTCTGGGCCTCTAAGGCCTGTTTTCAAGATTGTGACAACAGCACCCACTCCCTTGACCATTTGCCCAGCAACAGAAGAAGTGTCTGACCCAGGGCCTCGCCCTTCCCTGGAAACCCCAGAGGCCATGGGCTTGGCTCGTGGGAATGGGGACCTTCCAGCTGAAGAAACGTTTTTGCTTGTAGCTGCTCAGCCTGGAAATGAGGGTGCCCTTAACAGGAAACCATCACAGCAAGAGAATACTTACCAAAGACACACTGAGGGAAGTACTGCACCAGTATTCGTTCAATTTTCCCATATCACAGATACAGAGACAAAGGAGCAGAAGGTACATTAACTTTGCAAATATGACTGAGCTGGATTTGAACAACAGCTACCACTTACAGATCACTGATAATACACTGGGTGCTGAGCTAAGTGTTTGAGTTGAACATGACTCATCCTCACAACAGTTCTGTGAGGAGGCCTCCCTTTGAAAGTGTGGAGACTGAGGTAGGGCCAAGTTCACTGACATGTGATTTATATAGAATTTACTGCTACCGAGAGGTCTCTGACCTATGCCGCCTCCTGCCTCTAGTCTGTTCCTTTGCAGCTGATTGTTCAAGTGTTCAGATGGGCAGATTTGTTTTCAGCACTGAGGAGGGCTCCAAGGGTAAAGGTCAGTGTAGGTGACTTTGAAGAACATACCCCACTTGGATGCTTCAAGGTCAAATGTCAGAGCCATGGTCCACCGCTTCACTGATGGACTCTGCAGGATGACTGTGTCCAGAGGATGAATTCACAGTGATGACTGAGAAGAAACAAGCCTCCTACTTCATACCTACAGGTCCTCTGTACAGCAGGCATTTGGGAGGGAGGGAGGCAGGTGAACTTCAGTGGAATTTTTATCACCTGATAGAATCCATCTCCAGGAAAAGGGACACCCAGTGCTGATCACGCATTTCAGTCCCTGCAGGTTCCTGTTAACTGTCGGTTTGGGGGAAGGCCCCCCATCCTCCTCGTCCCTGGGAGACCAAGTAACAGAAACACCTGGTATCGCTACTGGAAGGACCAGGATAGACAAGAACCAACAACTGTCACCATAGGCTGAGCCAACATCACCCTTGCAAGATTACTGCAAATCCTCCTCCCAGCTTCTGCCACTCCCCATGCAGTGTGTCCTCAGCACAGCTGCCTCTGCTCTGCTCTGCTCAAAAGCCTACCATGTCTCCTATCTCACTGAGACTAAAACCCCAAGGCTACCTGGGACCTGCATTGCCTCAAGTGATCCAATGCCGTGTCTGGTATGGGTTGACCTGCTCTGATTCTGCACACACTCAGTCCATCCACCCACACCCATCTGTTGGCATTCCTGGAAATGGCCACACATGCTCCTGCCTCAGGCCCTTTGCACATGCTCTTCCTGCTTTCTGGTTTGCTCTTTCCTCACTTAGCCAGCTGCCATGTCTACACTGAAGCCTTCTCTTACCGTTCTATTTACATTACAACTCCCCCTGGCTCTAGCATTCCCTACACCCTTCAATGAATAAGTTTTCTACAGCACTTACCACCATCTGATATAATTCCTTAATTAATTATTTTATTCCAGGCTGAATTAGTTGTTTTATAGATTACTCTCTGCTTTTCCACAATGTGAGCCCTATGAAGGAAGGGACTTTATACATATTGTTCACTGATTTCTCTTTGGTGTCTAGAAAAGGCCTTGAACAGATGTCATTTTTGCTCCATACTTGGTGAATGAATGCATGGATGTGTGTAGATATCAACTTTCCCTGGTGTCCTTGGAAAATCCCAAAGGTAGGAGAAGAGGGGTTCAGGATACAGCACCTCCAGGTGTAGACAGCCATCTGCCCTTCCCACTCTCCCTGGTTTTATGATTGTTTCTAACCTACAAAGTTAGCGGAGAGGTCAGAAGCACAACAGGGCAAAATGATCAGGTGAACCTCAGAGATAAGGCTCCCACTCCCCAGACTGGAGGCTCTGGGACGCTGCCCTGTGAAGGGTAGAGGCCTCAGCTCAGCTCCCAGGGCCCAGCGCCTCTCCCACCCTCAGGCTCCCAGCTGTCTGCTGAGATCCCGCCTCCAGGGGCTGGGCCCCCAGTGGACAGGCAACTAACCTGGAATGAAGATGACAGAGTCCTTCTCCTGGCCCAGCAGGGTGTTGTTGACACAGCAGGACACATTCCTCACAGAGTTCCCCCTGATGATCACAGCTGTGGTGACCCTGAAGAGGCCATCTGCCTGCTCTGTGTAAGCCTCCACCAGGGCGGGCATGAGTTGGCCATCAGGGTCCCTCCACATGGCGCGGGGTTCTGGGTACCACCCTGCAGATGTGCACTCCAGCCACACGCCCCCATCCTCCTGGCCCTTCATTTCCATGAGGGGCTTGGAGCCCAGGCCTGGGGACAGACACACATCTCTAAGTGGCTAATTCTACAGCGTGTTCCTCGTGAGGACACCATTAGAGATCTCTGAGGGGTAGCGTGAGTGTAACCTGGGGGGGCTGTACCTTCTCCCCACTGACGGTGCCCACTGAGCTCCCTGTGCACGTCCACCCACCCGGGCCCACTGCTCAGAGGGGCCAACCCAGGCTTTCAGCCCTGGAGCGGGAGGAAGCCCCCCGGCCAGGTTAGAGGGTGCACGGCAAACACCTGCGGGTCTGTGAGAGACCTGAGGTTCAGAGAGACACCTCCCCGTGAGCCACACGGTGAAAACGCCACCAAACCAAGTGAAAGGGGGTACCTGCTACCTCCGGGCGCAGGATGGCCTCGTCTAGGACTGGCCGCGCTGGAAATAGCAGCGGTACATGCCGCTGTCCTGAGCTGTGACGCTGTGAAGGAGCAGGGCCGCCCTCCCGGTACCCAGGCGGCGGCTCACAAAGGCTGTGCGTCCGCGGTAGCGCTCCATCTGCTCTTGTGGCCGCTCGCGCCGGCCCTGGTCCAGCAGCACGGCGGGCGAGAACTGGGACCCCACCCAGCGCATCTCCGTGTCCTCCCCGCTCTTCTCAGGAGACAGGTGGCAGCGTCACACGGTCGTTTCTCCCACCATGGCCAGGATGGGACCAGCTGGCCCCACCACAGTGAACTGGGCTGTTCAACCAAGGGGCAGGATCAGCGGGGCTCCCGGCTCCCCACATCTGACGCAGGAAAGGAAGTGGCCGTTCCTGGGGCAGATGCAGTGACTCTGGGGCCTGAAGCTTGTGGGGACACTGCTGTGCCTGGTCGCGCAGAGATGCCTAGGACACATCTGCTGAGGCTGCCAGGGCCCGGGAGCAGCACACAGAGAGCAGAGCCTGGGCCCTGCACACCCTGGGGGTACGAGGTGTCCCCCTGTCCCCCAGGACAGCCAGGCGCCTGCCTGCAGGGCTGCAGGACCTGGAGCTGCCTCCCTGCAGTCACTGGCTGGTCCCAACGGAACCAGGTGGTGCATGTAAGATACACAGAAAATGGGAAAATTGGACTAAAAAGCCTACAAGGTCCCAAATCGTTTCCATCAGTTACCGGTTTGAATGATAATATTTTGGTCAGTGGGGGTTACCTGCCTTTGCGCTGGGCGGCGCTGGTATTGTCTGAGTGAACAGGTGCAGAATGAAGGGAGAGGGACCACCAGGCACAGAGAAGTGGGACCCCCGCATCCATGGCCGCCCGTGGCCGCCCCTACCTGACACCAGGGCTGACAAGGCCGGGAGGGCGAAGAAGAGCCGCGATCCAGGCAGGGACACGCGCAGGGACGCAGCCAGCTGCACAGCACCGAGGACCAGAAACCCAGGAGAGGCCAGGACTGCAGCCCCGGGGCGCAGACGTGGAGAATGGAAGGGACACTTAGCACCACGGTCGCGATCTACTTGAAGGTCCCTGTGACCCGCACTGCTGCCGGCAGAGCCGCCCCCTTGCGTTCTGGACACCCGCTTGGTGTCCCGCCTCAGGCATCTCCCCGCACACTGACCCGCGCACGTTCCCTGGAAGAAGCCAAGAGGCCGCCTGCTCGGCTTCTTCTGCTGCCAGTTCAGTGTCTGCACTTGTCACCTGATATCCCCTGCCACTTTCCACTTGGGTGTCTTCTTACTTCCGCTGACGCTCACAGGAGGACCTCCCGGTGCCCCCCTCCCTCTTACCGGCCCAAGACACAATCACAACCTGAGAGGAAACGATGCGGCCAGCGGAGAAGAAAGTTTCCTCTTCCCACGTCGGCGCCTGCGTGAGGCTGGGGACCTGGCACCGCGTCCGCGGGAGGATTGTCTCCAGAGTTCCAGGCACCGTTGGGAGCCCACGATTGGCCGGAAGCGGCCGAGCCAGCCAATGGCGCCGCGCGGCGCCAGCTCATCGGTTGCTAGGTAGAATACGCAGCTGCTGCTGAGCCTTCAACAGGCGCAACCACGTGTGAACAGCCTTTGGAGATGATCGGGCCTTTTTCGTTCCTCTTCTCTTCTCGGAGGCGATGCCACTTTTGTCACAGTCCTGCGAGGCCATGCAGGTGGTGGAGTCGTCGCGAACTACTGGGAAGAGGCTGCACGTGTACACGTGTGTGCGCCTGGGTGTGGGGGGACCCCGGGATGCGGTGGCAGGTGTTGAGTGAGTGAGCGCCCCCTTCCCGACGCCCAGGAATCTGCTTCCCGTTGCGGGGCGCATGGGGCGGCGCGAGGACAGGGGCTGGTAGGCGGAGGCTGGGCTGGGGGCGGGGCAGAGCGCTCCCCAGGAGGTGGCACCCCAGCGCCCACAGCACCAGGGCAGCCAACAAGGCTTCCTGGGCTGCCGGCAGGTGGTCTGCGGGGTCCAGCACCCTCACCCCACTCGATGCTTCCTCCCTGTGCCCGCACACTGCAGTCGGGCCCTGGGGACATTTCCTGGACACAACCCTCCCCAGGCCCGGGTCCCGCGCCTCCCGCAGGTGCCCAGCTGCTGCCTTGGACGCCTGCTTCCCTCTGACCCAGCTGCACCTGCAACCAGCTCACTAGCAATGGCCCCACCAGCAACGACGCCACGCCCGGAAGTCTGTCCCCAGGACTTGCCCTTCACCTCACTGGTTCCCTCGCCTCTGTCCCTGGGAGAATGACTCCAGATGTCCCAGCCTGCAGTGCTCCCAGCTCCTTCTGACAGCCAGCAAGACTGGCCTCAGGGGTCCCCTCCCATCAGGGCAGGAGGTCAGCTCTGCACCATCAGAATTAGCAACAATCAGACTCCACCCTGGATCCTCCACAAACAACCCAGCCTGCAGACACCTTGATTTCAGCCCTGCCAGGGCCAAGCTGGACGTCAGCCTACAGAATTGCGAGGTACTACAGTTGTTTTGTGAAAGGTCGAGAAATTTTGATTATTTATTACAGCAGAAACAGAATACCAAGACAGTAAAGATTTTCCAAAAATGTTGTGAAGACAGAAACTATGTGACTGTATGAGTTAACTGTGGTGGGTTGAAATGTAGAAGACTCTTTGTTGAAGAATGAAGGTTACTGACATATATTTAGCAAATGTAACATGACATCCTCCTGTGGGGTACAGGGGACACAGTGGTGAACAATCCCAGGGACGAAGAGGATGGGAGGCCTTCCCCCAAACCCACAGTTGACAGGAACCTGCAGGGACTGAAATGAGAGATCAGCACCCCGTGTCCCTTTCCTGGAGATGGATTCTACCAGGTGATAAAAATTCCACAGAAGTTCACCTGCCTCCCTCCCTCCCAAATGCCTGCTGTACAGAGGACCTGTAGGTATGAAGTAGGAGGCTTGTTTCTTCTCAGTCATCACTGTGAATTCATCCTCTGGACACAGGCATCCTGCAGAGCCCGTCAGTGAAGTGGTGGACCATGGCTCTGACATTTGACCTTGAAGCATCCAAGTGGGGTATGTTCTTCAAAGTCACCTACACTGACCTTTACCCTTGGAGCCTGCCAACGAATCTGCCCATCTGAATAATTGAACAATCAGCTGCAAAGGAGCAGACTAGAGGCAGAGGGAGGTGGCAAAGGTCAGAGATCTCTCAGCAGTAGTAAATTCCGTATGAATTTTATGTCAATTAACTTGGCCCTACCTCAGTCTCCACACTTCCAAAGTGAGGCTTCCTCACAAAATCGTGAGTGAGTTATGCTTAGGTGAAACATTTAGCTCAGCACCCAGTATACTGTCGGTTATCTATATGCTTTGCCTGTTTGAATCCAGCCCAGTCACCTTTAGAAAGTAAATGCACCTTTGCACCCTTGTCTCTGTATCGGTCAAATGGAAAAAATTGAATGAATACTGGTGAAGTGCTTCATTTAGTGTGTCTTTAGTAAGTGTTCTCTTGCTGTGATATTTTCCTGTTAAGGACACCCTCACCTCCAGGCTGCCCACCAGGAAGCAAAGAAGTTTCTTCAGCCTGAGGGTCCTCCTTTTCACCAGCTGAGTTTGGGGCACCTGAGGTCTCCCTGGGAGGGCCAGGCCCTGGGGCAGGAACAAGGTATCTCCTTACTTTTCTGGGACTGGGGAAATGGTCAAGGGAGTGGGTGCTAATGTTACAATCCTGAAAATGGGTATTACAGGCCCAGAGAAGCAGGTGTGTGGGAAGGTGAAAATGTGGGACCCATCAGTAGCATTGTAGGATGAGACCTCCCCTGTCCCATAGTCCAGGAAAACCCCCACTCTTTCAAGAGGTTTGACATTTGTCAGTATGATTTTAGGGTTCATAGAAGCACAGTAGATATTCCTATCAGAAAGCCCTATTGTCCAGAATCCATTCTCAGGTGTCATTTTAACCCAACCTTTCCTCTGCACGTCCTTCCTATACACCCCAATACTTCACCAATTTATATTACCCACGTTCACTTCCCAGAAATGTCTTCCTAAAGTGAAGCTCTCATGGCCTAGCACACAGTAGTGCCAGTCAAATCTCTCTGGGCAGTCAGGCAGGTTCTGCTGTGTGTCTTCTCTTTGCAGGCTCCGCAGGTTCTGAGACACCCGGGGGGGTGGGGTGCATGCACGGTGTTTGGATCCAGAAAGACATCCGCTGAGAAGGTTTGGGATGGGTGGGCATCAGCCTTGGTTCCCAGACCTTTGAGCCCCAGGCTTCAGGACAAGAGTTTGACCAGGAGGCCTGAGCCCAGGTCTGGGGTCCCCAGCCCACCATGGATGTGACCCTCGGCAATGCCAATAGACTTTACAGAGCTCTTGTGTGCAGGGAGGACCTCCTGCCATCTGTAGCTCACACCTTCCTTCTACCTTTTATCTTTCACACCCAAATTTTTCTGTGCCACCTGTGCTGTCCAGTCACATAAATTTCAATGTCAACCTTGCTCTACCCCCAGCTGCACGACGTCCCTTTCTGCACAGTCTCCTTTTCCACAGACACCAGCTACTGAACCCTGAGTCTCCATTTCCTGTCTATAGAGTGGGGTGAAAATACTATCTCTAAGGAGGAATAAGACAAAGTGAGAGGTATGTGTAGTCCAAGGCTGGCACGTAGGTGGTGCCTGGTGTGATAATAGACAGCCTGTCTCCTCTGTGCTTGGGGCCATGCTGGGGGCTCCATGTGCTCCGGGGTCCTCTCCCCACCTGTCCCCACCCTCTCTGGCCCAGGAGTCAGTCCACTGTGGTCAGCATCCCTGGGCTCCCTGGGTCTGGTCACCTGCTGGGTTTGTCCCAGGGAGGCGCTAGCTGAAGACTAGAAGGAGAAAGGAAAGGAGGGACAGCGCTGATGTCCCCACAGCCCCCTGGAGGTGTTCCCACAAGGCAGCTGTTCTTCAGGGGGCCTCGCCCTGAGCCCCAGCCTTCCTGGGATCCAGGCTCCTCCCTATCCCTGTGCCCTTGGTCTAGGTGTAGTCACGGGAACTATTACTGTCAGCCTGGGCACTGCATGTCCTTTTTGGTTTCTGATAGGGCCACCAAGCCCCTAAATATGACCATAACCAGCTCCATCTGTGTGTCGTGTATTTCTATTACCTTTCCATGCTGTGGCCTTTGACCCAGTTCTCTGTCCTTAGCAAGCACACCAAAACGTCTAGGTGACAACTATGTGTGTCCCTTAAAATATAACAGGAGCATTGTTGTCAGTCACAGCTGGAATGACAAGACCACTGAGGTCAATACCAAGGTGGGGACAGTCTCCATTAGAAAGGAGCATCTGTCACAAGGCCACAGGAGGTATGGCCTGGTGCTATGACCTTCTTTGTCCCTTTCGCTGTCAGTCATTAGAGCCAGAGTTCTACTGTGAAAAAGCGCTGTGCCCGGTCTGTCAGCAGCCAGTCATCCGGGTAGGTCAGCAGGGCCTCTGTTCACTCCAACCCTTCACATCCGCCAGGGAGTCACCCTGCACTACAGTCTGTTACGTTCTGGGGTTGCCTCCTGTGTTTTCAGGTCTTCTCCTCCCCAGTCACTACCGGCAGACAAACACCCCTTTTAAACACACCACCTCTTTCCTGCGGCTGTGTCAACCTAGGCACATTCCCCAGCTCATTTAGTCTGTGGCTCAGCCCTCAGGGAGCAGGAATGACCAGGACACGTGGCCTGACTCCAGGACACAGTGGCAGGAGGGGCAGCACTTGGTCAGCTCACACCTGGCTGTCCCGCAGCCCCGCCCACCAGCCCACCCCTCCCACCTCCTCCTCCCACAGAGACCTGGGGAGCCCAGGACAGCCGTTGTCCCCGGGCTCTCAGCACAAATGGGCACACCTTCATGCTGGCACCTCGGGTCACCCACCCAGAACTGCCCCAGTCAAGAGCTGGGGTGGAGAGAAGGGGCAGGGCCCCTGGGGGTCCTGGGGAGCACAGAGTGACCCACTCACCAGGCTGGAAGAGGGCCATCTTCCACTCTGAAAGGGAGACACAGACGAGGAAAGGCCATTATTCTTGGTGTCCCCACACCCTGTCCTCACGGAGCCCCTTCTCTGTCTTTCCCTCAGCCTCTTCCAAGGTCCGGTTTCCTCCCCCCACAGCTCTGGGGATCAGGCATGCACCCCGCCCACGCTGGGCTTCCCTCCATCACCCTGGGGCCATGGGTGGCAAGGCCTGGCTTTGCCCCGGGGGTGGGCATGGGTTTCAGCAGGGTGAGGGGACACGGTAGCCGGAAGGTCCTCTCTGAGTGTCCAGAAAAGGGGGTGCCGCACCACCGAAAGGCGCCTGTGAGCTGGAGTGGTTGTCGCCCAGCAGGGAAGGGACTAAAGGCTTCACACATGGGAGCCGGGACACCAGGGAGCACCGGGCTCACCCACCTGCATAGTCCTCAGACGGGTCCCCACCTGCAACCAGGGGCGAGGGTTTCACACGTGGATCCACCTGCCGCCCTTCTCCCTCCTGCCCTGGCTGTCAGGGGTGGGGAAAGAGGCTGGAAACGTCCCCCCAGGGATGCTAGAGGGGGTCCCGGCACTCACGTGGTCGGTACTGGTCCTTTGTCCAGCCTGCGGGGACACGGGAAGAGTCACCGAGTCGCCTATTGCAGGCGCCCCAGGACCCGGGAGACCCGCCACCTGGACTTACGGAGTTCGTCCTGTAGCCTCTCTGCAAATAAGCAGAACAGGAAAGTCCTGTCAAGGGATAAAGGACCGCGTGGCAGGCAAGCATGCGGGGTGCGGGGGTGGCTCCGGGGTTTACCTGTGTGTTTCCACTCCCGCTGCAGATTCCTCACTTTAGCTTCCTTCTCAGCTCTCTCCTTCCGCTTTTCCTCCCACAGGATCTCCTTCTCCTTCTGCTGCCGCCACAGGAGGTACCCAGTCGCCACCAGGAGTGCCAGCAGGGTCAGCAGGGTCACCGCAACGGTCACCACCCAGGGCTGAGCGTTCCAGAAGAAGGGGCCTGCAAACGGGGAGCCTCAGCCACCGCCCTGCCCCACGCTGTCTGGTCGCTGGGCCTCTGGGACTGACAGTGATCCTCCCCTTCAGAGCCTGCATGTCACTTACTGTCTGCCCCTCCCCTGGGAGTGCTTCCCACATCAAGACACAGGTACAAAGTCCTTAAGTCCCCTGTCCTCCCACTGTCCACACTTAGTGGGGAGATTAAAATGGTGAACTTCGGGCTAGAGGGCCTGGGGTCAAGTTCTGGGTCTTCCCCCTGACTAGCACTCTGTGACCTTGGACTGAAGGCTTAACCAGCTGTTCCTGGTGTCCTGATGGGAAACAGGATGAAATTAATGCCTGTACAGCGCATGACACATACGGAGTGTCATGTAAGAATTATTAAATTTCAATATATATATTCTCATATATTTTTGTTTAGAGCAGATACAGCGCCTATACATGCAGGTCTGCACATTTTCTGTTCACTTTGTGTGTTGGCGATGTTCCCACATGTGCACAGACAGCACATCTGTGTTTCCTGTCACAGTGCAGCCTCCACTGCACACAGGCTCCCCATCGGTGGGCACGTGCACCGTCTGTGAGCTTCTGTCAGTGTGACTAATGTGTAAGAAATAAGCTCTTCTATGGGTCACTCCACACAGATGCAGGCTGACCTGCCAGACTCCCAGAGGCCACATTGTGGACACTAAAACTATGTGGCATAAAGAATGTTCTATTTCCCCTACAAAACTTGTGAAAATGTATTAAAAGTAATAGAGAAAAATATCTAAGTGTGACTGTCTCCCCACAGTCCTGCCAACAGAATGTCTTCCCAACCTCCTGTTTATTTTGTTGCCAAACTCACAGGTGACGATGTGTCCACACTCAGTGAGACTGGACATCCTCTTGAGAGTTATTTCAGTGTCTGTGAGCTGATAACTCTTGTTCTTTGCTCACTTTTCTACTGTGTTGCCTTCTATTTTAGGGAGATTGGCCCCTTCACTAATATTTGCATTGTACATATCTTTTCCTGTTTAGTCCTGTCTTTGCTGATCTTTATCATCTGCTCCATTCCCATTGCCTGTCACCACCTGTGGCATGCAGGAAGTGCCCAGAAGGGGCCTGTGACATAAGCAGCTTGATGGGAAAGAAGCCCCAGGTCCCTGCTGTGTGCCTCGTGTTCCCTGCACAGACCCCGCTGAGCCCGGACAGGGCGGCTTCCCCCAGGGCCACCACAGAGCCCCGGGCAGCAGCAGGGCACTCACCTGCAATGGAGAGCCTGGCGGACTTTTCCTGGCTGAGCAGGGCATTTCTGATGACACAGGATACTTGCCCAGAGCCACCTTCCACAGTCACAGAGGCTGTGGCAGTGTAAAGGCCCTGGGGGTCTGCAGCCACTGACTCTGTGTTAGCGGGGAGGCTCTGTCCCCTGGCGTCTCTCCACTCTATTTGGGGCCTCGGAGACCAGCCAGCAGACGTGCACTCCAGACGGATCCCTCCATCCTCATAGCCCTTCATCTCCACGTGAGGATCAGATCCCAGAGCTGGGAAAGAAAGAGTGAACCCGGGTCACGGGCACCCTCAGTACTGGTGAGGGTCTCAACAGGAAGGAAGGGCAGCCTCACACTGGGGTAGCCCCGCAGGGACCCCTAAGGAGCTGTTTACAGAAGTGTGATGTGGGGGACTGACCCTGATGTGACCACTGTCTGCCTGTCGCTGGCCCCTCATGCTACATTCAGGTGGACCTGGGCCAGAAATGAGGCTGCTTCCCCTAAGTCCCCTTAGAGACTGGGGGACCCTCTCCCTCCTGCCTGACCCAAAATTGCTGGTTCCCAGAACAGCCCCTCCACCCACCCAGGGCAGGCAGGGAGGTGGTTCCCTTTATGTGGAGTGGGTCACGCCCAAGGACCCCATCCGTCCTGTCTGACCTTTGTAAACCGTCACCCAGGCCTTGTGCAGAGAGAGAGGCACCTTTTCTTGCTGCCACCCAAGCTGCACATTGTAAGTGCCCTTGGTAACTCTTGGTGCAATTAATGGTAGGCTTGTCAGCCTCTTTCTTGGGTCTCTCAACCCATAGAAACTTCTATAATGTGGCTTTAGGGAAGGGCAAAGTCTTCCTTAATAAAGAGGTGACCCAGGGCCAGAAACAGTGGCATTGTGACCACCCCCACCTAAACCCCTAAATGCAAGGGGTGGTCACAGGAAGCCACTGTAGACCTGAAAGGACACAGTCATGGAGGGAGGACTGTGTCAGAGCAGCCGTGGTCTCCAGGAAGAGACTTCACAGCAGAGGGGGCCCTGCAGGGAGACTGACAGGACCCCACCTCCCACCCTCTGCCAGGCTCTCCTTTCACCTGTCCAGCCACAGTACCCGGGCAGGGCTGTGTCCTGAGAAGGACAAAAGCAGCCCAGACGTCTGGACACCAGCACTTGTGTGGACAACAGCATGGGAGGAGGGTGCTGTGTCATTGTGATGGGTTAGGACACAATCAGGACAGCTGAGCAGTCAGGTCAGAGCACAGAGGAAATGTGACCAGGGTTCTGACCACAGCAGTGACCACACCTCCCTGTCCTGGCTCTGAGTGACCAGTCACACCCCCAGCATCCTGACAGCATCCATCCAGAGCCAAGTCCCAATTCATCTCCCTCCCCAAGTCCCCTGACAGCTGAGTGTGACACCAGGTCCCTCCTGACACCCTCTCACTGGGTCAGCCCCCAGCTGCCACATGTGTGCCTTTTCCCTACAGACACAAGCTTGGTCACAGCTTGCTGAACCTCAGGTGTGTTCCTGGGCCCTTGCTTGGAGGGACAAGGGCACAGGTGTTGTCCCCACAGGTCAGTCCCCCGTCCCACAGCAGCCATGCACCTGCAGTGCCCACGGCCACCGTGGGAGCTCCGCCCACCCCACCCATGTGTGCCACCCAGTGTGGGAGGTTCCCTTCTGCTTCCTGTCCTGACTCCACTTCCCTGCTGAGACCCTGGTGGGGGGCTTGGGCACTTGTTCACCCGATGCAGGAGGACCCGTCCTGGAGGACAACCTGTGTCTGTGTCAGGCCTCAGAGCTGGAGGCAGGGAGGCCGTGGCAGGCGACACCTGCAATGCTCTCAGGGGCCTTGGAGACCTGCTGTCAGGCCCCACAGAAGAGCAGGCTCACAACAACCCTGAGGCTCACCTGCCACCTTCAGCTCCAGCTCAGCTTGGTTATAGAAATCTCCTTCTTGGAAATAACACAGGTAGTTTCCACTGTCAGAGGTTCTGACGTTGCGAATCAGAAGAGCAGCCTTCCCCTCAGTGATGTCCTCTCTGAAAGCCGAAGTTCTTCCTCGATACTCTGCTGCTGGCGTGTGTTCCTCCCCGAGTGCATATGTGTGCACCACCTGCCTGGGGTTCTGTCGCACCCACATCAGCTCCATGGTGTCAGCACTCCTCTTTGGGGACAAGTGACAGGGCAGCACCACATCTTCACCCACCCTGGCCAGGATGGGTTCTCGGGGTCCAATCACAGCAAACTGAGCTGGTCACCAGAGGGGGTGGCCCGTCAGAGGGAGCTAGGGTCAGAGGGCAGGGGCAGGTCCCAGGCAGGGAGGGCAGGGAGGACACAGCTGGGGAG
>PVIW01015956.1:0-18114 GCA_004026585.1 Noctilio leporinus | reverse complement strand
CTATAATACTTAGGGGTTTGCAGTATTGCATCATAGTTTTCCCCAATAATTTCCAAGGTGGCCTCTAAATCAGTGATGGGAGTTTGTTGGAACTGGGTCTGGGGCTGCAGGGATTCCTCATAACTATAAAACTGATTGCTCCAGGCCTGGTTGTTCCAAGCCTGGTTATTCCAGCCTTGGGGGCACCAGGTCTGACTATCCAGGAATGGTAGTTCCAAGTTGGGCTACTCCAGGAATGGCTGCTGCAAGACAGGTTATTGCAGGTCTGATTGCTCCACATTGAAAGGTTTCCAGAAGTATTCACCAGACATCCCTGGTGAGGATAGGAAGAGAGGCCCAGGTACTCTGTAGTTGTTGAGCTCATCTGAGTTACACGGTTGCTAATCTTTGGCCAGTTGTATTTCTGCCACCTCTTGCATTTCATTCTCTGGTTCTGGTACCAGGTCTTAATCTGTTTGTAGCTAAGGTTCAGGATGTTGGAAAGTTCTTGCATCTGCTGGAGGCTGAGATATTTCTGTCTCTGAAATCTCTCATTGAGTATACACAGCTGGGTCTGTGAGAAGACAGTTCTAATTTTCTGTTTCTTGACTGGGCCTTTTTCCTCCTTCTCTGCCCTGTTCTCTACAGCAGTAGGCAGTGTTATGTTGGGACTAGTGGAAGAATCAGGGTTGTTCTGAGTCAGCAAGTCCAGGGATGAAGGAAGAGGAGAGACAGTCTCCGTGTGGGGTGTTTCAGCAGATGACGTTTGCAAAGATGCATAGTTTTCTTCAGGCTCATACATCTCAGGCACCGGTGAAGGTTCGCTAGAATTGGATGCTTCGGGGCAGGTCAGGTTTTGAGGAGAGGCGGAACCTACGCTCATGTTGCTGAATTGAAGGAGCCAGAAAAAAGCCCAAAGACCTTGGCACTAACAGAAGCCAAGCAGCCCAATCTACAACAACCGGATTCCTCCTTTATTTTTGCTGAGGGTTGATTTCTTTGTCTTCCCATTTTAGGTGACTCATGTTTGTTTCTGCTGCTTGGATTGGTCTGCTTTGACTTACTGTCTTACTGGTGTGTCACTATTGTTTTAATAGCCCCATAATAATTAATCTAAAAAGACATCTTAATTTATATAAGTATTTTTCATTATTTAAAAAATGTTTTAGCTTTCATAACTAATGTGATAGTGAATACTTTCATGAATATTGTTATTACACACATTTGATATTATTGCTTATAGGATATAATCTCATAAATGGAGCTCTTAGATAATAACATTTTTTTATGTCTCTTAACACACAATAACAAATGCTTTTCTAAAGAGAATAAACCAATTTATATTGCCACCAGCAGGGTGTAAAACTATTGCATTGTAGCATTTAGCATTGTTTGTTTTTCTTTTAACTTGCTCTGTTATTAGGGATAAATATGTGGATTACTAGTGATGTTGTGTATTTTCATGTTTGGCTTCTAGTTTCAGAGTCATAATTCCTTTACATATTTTTTTAGTAGTAATACATTTTTTTGTATAGATATTTTAGCCTACCCAACTTATTTCATGTGTTTCATGTGCTTTTTTAGAGACATAGCAGTTTGTCAGTTAAAAATGCACATATCAGATGTATATATTCTCAGTGATGACTTTTTCTTTCTTCTCACTGTGTTCAGTTGATGCCTTCAAATTAATTAATTCTAGGGTAGGGTTAATACATTTGTTTGTACCTCATATTGTTATCCAAGTATGTTGTGGAAGTATATATAGGAGAAATCTTGATATTCAGGAACATTTTTTGAATCTAGAAACTTCAGTGATAGGTACTATAAACTATGTTTAAAATATGTTTAAGTAATAGTTTTAAAAGTCTGAGATTTAAACAAAAAATAGTTTAAAATGTCTGAGAATTTATATTTGAATTGTGAATTTTTTTTCCTCTGTAGGTTGGAAAAGAGACTGTTCAAACCACCGAGGATCAGATTTTGAAGAGAGATATGCCACCAGCATTTATTAAGTGAGTAATTAAAATAATCTTTTGTTGCTAAGCAGAATAATCTTCTTAGGAAAGAAAAGTAATTGATCCAGGTGCAGCTTTTATTTATTTTTTTAAATATAAGACTGTTCACAATTGAAATTTCAATTTTTCATTTTTTATCACTTAGCTTTCCTACTGTTGATTTTATTCATTGGTGTTAAGCATTTTTAACATTATTTTTAATTTAACCATGACTTTTGAGTTTTATTTTTCAGAATGAAAAGGATTCAGAGATATTCTAATCTTTTTATGCATGAATCTGAATTGTACATAAGTACCATTGCGTGGAGATAAGGGAGTAACTTAAATAAAATTACTATAATTCAGTAGCATTTTAAATTTCAGGTTTATTTACCTAATTCTTCTACAAATAATTTTTATACATTTTTTTTTTATCCTGAATAAAAACAGAGCTAGTAACTTTTATGTAGTTAAAATTTCCCAGGGTTCCAACCTAGTGAGTCAGTTAGTAGGTTGGAGCATTGTCGGGTACACATATGGGGGGCAATCAATCAATGTTTCTCTCTCATATTGATGTTTCTCTTTCCCCCATCCTTTCTCTCTTCCCCCCATCTTTTTCCCTCAAATCAGTAAAACTATCCTTAATGAGGATTAAAAAAAAAAAATTCCCAGGTTCTTGATTACATTGTCTTTGATTAATGGTTTTGTTCTTATAGGGCAATCAAGACCTAAGTAAAAGGCTGGTGCATAACATAATTATTTTAAAAAGCTGAACCTCTGTAAGTGAATAAAAATGAGATAAATAGCCCTGTCCCATGTGGTTCTGTTGGTTAGAGTGTCATTCTGCACACCAAAGGGTTGCTGGTTTGGTTCCTAGTCAGAGCACATGCCTGGGATGCAGGTTTGATCCTTTGTTGGGACATGTGTAGCAGGTAACCATTTGATGTTTCTCATATCAATGTTTTAAGAAAACAGATGAATGAGATAAATATTAAAACAAAAAAATGGGAGCAAAGAATTTGAATAAGCACTTCAAAAGAAAGGAAATCCAAATGGCCAAAAAATCTATGAAAAGGTACTTGATCTCATCAGTCATCAGACAAAGGCAAATTATTCCATTATAAGCCCCTGAATTAAGAAGTCTGATAATATCAGTTGTTGATGAGGATGTGGAGCAGTTGGAGCTCTCATAAACTGCTGTTAGGAATATAAATTGGTGCAGCTACTTTGAGAAAGAAGTTTTCATAGAAGATAGGAAATTCCACTCTTAAATATGTTAACTAGAGAAACTTATACCCATACATACTAAGATCCATATACAAAAATATTGATATTGACCTTGTTCATGATGACCCCAATTGGTCCATCTACAGTAGTATGGATAAAAACAACCATAGTGTTGTCATAAATTGAAATATTAATCAGCAATAAAGGAATGAGAATTTTTCACTTAAAAATGATTAATTTTTATGTTAAGTGAATTCCACCTCAATTAGGAAAAAAAGAATAAATGAATCTCAAAAATAATTGAGGGATACAAGAGAATTGATAGCTAGATAGTTTCCATTTATTCTAAGTTCAGAGACTGGGAACTTCCATAGGTTGACAGTGGTATCACTGGGAAAGCATATAGGGGCTTTTAAAGTGATAATAGTATTCTGTTTCTTGCCTTCAAGTGTTGACTTGTTTTGACTTCTAGTGTTGGGGTGGTCTCTTTTTAAATAGTTATTTATTATACATACGTTTTGTGCAAATTTTTGTATGTATGTTATATATCACATTTTTAAATAAAGTGAGAAGTGATTCTTTTTATCTTTTTATGTTCTATTATTTTCATTGAATAGATGCAAATTTTTACCCATATTGATGTCTTCTAATTTCTAAATTACTGGAGTGGGTGTTTCTACAGAACTATGTTTCTGTTAATTCTACAAAATGTTCATGCGTCAGGAAGGTACCAGAGGCATCTGTTTTTTTGTGGAGACTGTTTTGTGGGAGTATTATTTTTGACTTGCATTCATTGAGCTTGGTGACCTCCAAAGTTTCTTCCAGTTCTAATCAAGATGAGCCTACTTTACGTGCTTTTTCGTCACTATTGTCATATTAAGAGGAATCCTTGGCTGTTGGTAAACATTTTAATTAAACTTGCATTTACCTTACATTAAAACCAGAGCTCCAGTTTGTACCTGTTTGCCCCTCATTCCCTGGAAGGCACAGAGCATGGTGAGAGAGAGTGCAGGGGATTTGAGTGTTAGGTAGGTAGTTGACTAGATGACCCTACAGAAAGTTCTTTTGACTTTCACATTCAAGCCTATGAATATCATTTGACTAGTGTTAATAAATGAATTTCTTCGGTAAATTCATTTCTGCTCAATTCCAGAGATATACCCATGAAATGTGCAATGTACTCTCATAGGCTTCATTGGGAACTTAGAAAAATTAAGGAGTCTGCCCTATGCATGATAATATCTTCTAGGAAGTAGGTAACTAAAACAAAACAAAACTTATTTGATTGTCTTTGGTGGTAACTAGAACACCAACCCCTTACTCTGGTAATTGGTAATTTAAAGAAAAGAATTAAGCATTTATTCTGACTTTAAATAAATGTCCCTTTATTCCCTTTGGAGGGTCCGTCAAAAAATTAAAAATAGAACTACCATTTCCAGCAATTCCACTTTTTGGTATTTATCCAAAGGGATCACTGTCATTATCTCAAAAAGATATCTGCACCTCTTTGTCCATTATAGCATAATTTACAGTAGACAAAACATAGACACAACCTAAGTGGTTCATCAGTGAACGAAAGGATAAAGAAAATGTGTGTGTGTGTGTGTGTGTGTGTGTGTGTGAGAGAGAGAGAGAGAGAGAGAGAGAGAGAGAGAGAGAGAGAGTGTAATGGAATATTATTTAGCTATAAAAAGGAAGGAAATCCTGCCATTTGCAAGAACATGGATGGATCTTGAGGGCATTACTAAGTGAAATCAGTCAGAGAAAGACACATACCATGTGATCCCACTTGGCGGATTTTGAAAAAACAACCTAACCTCAGAGATCCAGAAGCAGATTGGTAGTTGTCAGAGGTGTAGAGCTGGGGGTGGGTGAGGTCAGTGAAGGTAATAAAAAGGCACAGACTTCCAGTTATAAGATATGTAAGGTCTGGGATGTAGTGTATATTGTGGTGACTATAGCTAGCAATACTGGATTCTAGATTTGAAAGTTGCTAAAAGATCTTAAAAGTTCCCATCACACACATACACACAATTTTTAACTACCCTGCCTTTTCTGTACAGACCTTATTTCACTGTAGCCTAATAGCCCTAGTAGATGAGGGAAATTCTAACCAACAGATGTGAAAAAACTGACAATTAGAAAGTCATCACTGTGCAACTTTTAAGGACTCCATTGATTTTGTTAAGGATCATTAATGGATGAAACCATTCAGAGGCTTTAACCTTTATTGTACCACAGGGAAAACCCTGGTCTCCTTGGATAGTCAGGGGAAAAGACTGTGTTATGATAAGTAAAAAATTTACTGAGCAATGTGTTAAAAGCGTGTAACTTAATATTCTATATTATGAAATGTTAGCTGAAAAATAGCCTGGAGTACAAAAACTATATGGCTGTGGTTGTCAGACAGATTTGGGGACATATAAATATTCTGCCATTTAAAACATGATGGTTATTAATGCTTTTTTTTTTTTTTTTTTCTTTAAAGATTTTATTTCACTATTTTTAGAAAGAGGGGAAGGGAGAGAGGCAGAGAGAGAGACATCAATGTATGGTTGCTTTTCACCTGCCTCCAGCCACAGATCTGACTGGAGACCTACCTGGCTTGCAATCTGGTTATATGCCCTGGCTGGGGAATCGAACCTGCGACCTTTGGGTTCACAGGCCAGCACCTTACCCACTGTGCTACCAGCCAGGGCTAATGCTTTTTCTTTAGAATGCAAAATGAAGCAGAAAATAACTTCAGTAGATACCCTGACTGGGAGGGGGAGGGGACCAAGAGGAGAAACAGATGGGAGCAATTAATGACATCCTTGGAACTGTTGAGTAGGACATTCTTTGGGGTTGTTTGGTTGATATTTGAAAGTTTCTAGGGCATTATAGACTGAAGCTGTCTTTGTCATCCAATTTCACAAGGATTTCTAAATAGTGTATGCTTTAGCAACACTAAAGAAGAAAATAAGTTTTAAACATTTATTTGCAGATCAGTGTCTACTCCTAGAATGGTAGAATATTAGAGCTAGAGAAAACAGAACTTGTGGTGTATTGGTAAATTTCTATTTAGGCAATCTGATATATATTTAGATATTTTTTTAGGGAAGGATATGACATTTTCAGAACTTTGACATTTTCAGGGTTTGGGTGTCTCAAAATCCAATCATTGTCTATATATGTGATTGCCAATTAATGGCATGTTTGAATGTTGGAGAATGGTTTAATGAAAGATTATGTAGTTGAGTTGTAACTCTTGATGAAGGAAGGACTTGCAGTGCTTGAGCAATTCTTTATTGTAACCAATATAGAGCTAGATTTGCATTGTCATAGGAAGGGTTTTTCCTGGGGGAGCAACTGTTATCTGATTCCTGACTACATTGGCAGATAGAGTTTACAATTTATTAATTTTACCCAAGATTGCATTAATAGCCACACTGTTGCACAAAAGGTGTAGAGTTACATGGTTCAGTCTCCTGATTTCAGGAATACTATATTATTACAAAATTGGTTAAACTCACCCTTAAGAAATGATTTGTTACTTTATTTATTTATTTATTTTAAAAGATTTTATTTATTATTTTTCAGAGAGAGGGGAAGGGAGAGAGATAGAGAGGGAGAGAGACATCAATGTATGGTTGCCTTTCACCTGTCTCCAGCCATGGACCTGGCTGGGGACCTGGCTTGCAACCTGGTTATGTGCCCTGACTGGGAATTGAACCAGCAACCTTTGGGCTCTCAGGCCAGTGCTTTATCCACTGTGCCACCAGCCAGGTCTTTGATTGGTTGCTTTAGAGACTGTCAATAAAAGATTCAGCTACTGCACTCCATGTTTGTCTTTGCATCATCATCATCATCATCATTATCATCATCATCATCCATCATCATTATGCAACAGCAATAACATTTCTGTGCAATTGATTGATTAATGGGCTAGACATACTGACTGGTTAATTAAATATTTAATGATTGCTTTCTATGTGTTTAGCATGCTAAGTACTACATAAAATATCAATTCTTACCAGTGTATTATAAATGATCACTAGTAAGGCATTATAAGCCATTTAGTAATAGCAATGAAGTATCAAAGCTTATGAATGCTTTACTTTTCTCAAAAAAGTACATTGAGCATATTCAATCAAGGTTACATGTATAATAACATCTCTCACTTTTTATCTTGGTTATTTTTTCTCTTTCACTTTTACTGAGGCAAAATATATTCACTGGATTTTATTATGCTTTATTTTTACAAAAGACTTCATTTATTTTTAGAGAGGGGGCATGGGAGGGAGGAAGAGAGGGAGAGAAAAATGGATGTGGGAGAGAAATGTCGATTGGCTGCCTCTTGCACACCCCCAACAGGGGATCTGGCTTGCAACTGGGAATTGAACCAGTGACTTTTCCATTTGTGGGATGACGTCCTACCCACTGAACCACACCAGTCAGGGTGTATTATTCTTTCTTTGGTGGGAGAGAGATTAGTGGAATTACAGCTATTGTGGCTGGAAATTGTGCATAATTCAAGGTACACCAGTCGGGGTATTTCATATATATATGAGTTTTATTCTTCTATGCACAGTATCATGGAGGAACAAAGGTAGAAAACTGCTGCTGTAGAGAGATCATTAAAAAAATGCTCTAAGAAATTGAAATTAAAGAGCTGTCAATACAGGTTAACTTTATAACAGGAATTCAGAGGAAGAGTGCTATCATTGTAGGTAATACTAGTAGAAAGAGGCTTCATGTAGGAAGTACAACTTGGGATGACAGATAAAGGGAAAAGGAAAGTGCTTTGGGTAGGGACAGTTGTGGGGAGAAAGGAAAATACTAGTGGAATGAACGGCATGAGCCAGTCACAGGGACTTGTAAGGAGAGGAACAGTCATGCTGGGAGTGGTAAGCACTGACCTTCAATAAGTAGGTTGGGCCAGGTGATGAAAGCCCTCAAGAACCTGGTAGAGGAATTTGGAATCAGGCAGCAGAGAAGCTTTGTAGTTCTTGAGCAGCAGAAGGAAAAGATGAAAACAGTTTTTCAGGAAGATGCATAGACAAGTATAGGATGAAATAGGTATTAGTGAAGGAGAGTGAGCTGTGTGTCACACCAACCAGATTCATTTTCTGTTTCCATGGATTTGTGTCAAATTGATTCCTTGTAGATAAAAAATGTTTATGGCAAATTGTCTTGGAAAACTTGCTATTGCAGCATGCAGTGGAATTTTATTTTTATTTCTGCAGTGGAGCAGAAATAGATAAAGAAGGCAGTTCTTGGATATTTTCCAGGGGTGTTAAGTATCTGAACATATCAAAAGGAGTTGCTTGTGAGGTAGCTCTGTGGCATGAGCTCTTCAGAAAGGGCACAGTATTTTTTGTTGGCAGGCAAATGACAGTTTCATTTAGAACTTTAAAGTGTTGCCACTTTGTGTCTCACTGCTGCTTTTCTGAATAGTCGCTTGCAGCCATCAAAACTTGGATTGATTCACCACTTGGACTATTTTTGCAGCATATTGTAATGTCTAGGCCTATTGAGTGGAAGAATGTTCTTAAAATACCCTGTGAAAGGGTGTACATACTATAGGCAATCTACATGATTGCCATTAATCATATTTTCTAAGAAATTGCACAGTGGATAAGGTGCTGGCCTGAGAACCCAAAGGTTGCTGGTTCAATTCCCAGTCAGGGCACATAACCAGGTTGCAAGCCAGGTCTCCAGCCAGGTCTGTGGCTGGAGGCAGGTGAAAGGCAACCATACATAGAGGAAAAAAAAAAAAAAAGAAAGAAAGAAAATAAATTGTTTTGTGTTAAGCCTTAACTTCATGAGTTAAGCACACAGTATATATTTGTGTTATTTTGCCTTGATTGGTATTCATGTACAAAGAAGAGATTTGAAATGTGTTTATATTTAGGATTAGAACATGTTTATATTTAGTTTAGATCTCTTTTGGCTTAAAGTAATGTTATATTTTTAGATTACCAATCTTTGTATTTAGCTTTTTCTTTGCTTATGATCTTTAACACTAAAGATAATTTGTGATAAACCTTGCAAATGTTTTGAAACACTCTTTTGTGTAAATGCCCAAAATATATTTTTATAGAATTAATTATTTGATCATGACACTCAATGCACTTTGCTTATCTGGGGCTAATGTGTGATTCCAATGTTTTTATTTATTTATTTTTCCTGAGGGTTTTTTTTTTTTTTTTTTTTTTTTTTTTTTTTTTTTTTTTTTTTTTTTTTTTTTTTTTTTTTTTTTTTTTTTTTTTTTTTTTTTTTTTTTTTTTTTTTTTTTTTTTTTTTTTTTTTTTTTTTTTTTGGTGATCCTTTCCATGGTCTATCTTAGGAGATATTTGTTTTGTTAAATCCTCATCTGAGGACATTTTTTCCATTGCTTTTAGAGAGAAGGGGGTGGGAGGCAGGGATTGATGTGAGATAGAAATACCAATTGGCTATCTTTTGTAGGCTCCCTGACTGTGGATTGAACCCACAACCTAGGTACATGCCCTGACCAGGAATTGAACCTGCATCCTTTCAGTGACATGCCAACCAACTGAGCCACACTGGCCAGGGCAAGAGGCTTTTGTCTCTTCACATAGATAACTAAATTTCTGTGAGATAACCATTTACATCTGCCAGCTGACTTGCTGCATTTGTGATATAAAGTAAGCACTCAAAGGTTTACATAGTTCACCTTTGAACTTGCCACATTAAACATACTTGGGTACTATCATTTTTCACAGACTTTCTCACAAAAATGATTTATGTTTTGAGTCTTCTCAATAATGAACTCTGAGTCATTTTATTAACCCACTGAACAGCCTTGCAGAAATTTTATCCTTAGTTTGTGTACCCTTCATGATGAAGAAATAAACAAAGCTTTAAACATGTAATACTTTAGTTTCCATTGTTTACAGAGTAATCAAAATCATTAAAAGGAACTCAAGGGGAAATCATATTTATTGAGTACATATTATTGGTCCAGGTATTTATATATTTTCATTTTTGCATGTAATTTTGAGAACATCAACTTCAAGGGATTATGTTACACTTTACGTAAAGGAAACTGAGATTGGATAAACTTTAACTCACCCAAAGTTGCTCATCTAGTAAGTGGCAGGCCATGTTTCTTATTGGTGGTCCCTTGGCTTCCATGTCTATGTTCTTTCCACAATCTGACCCTTCAAGAAGCCGTGTAGCCCATCCCTCTCTTTCCAGGTAGTGTTAACATACATTCCTAGAGGGTAACAGTTTACACTTTTCCTAAGCATTTCCAAAGAAGGAATATTATAGATATACTTTGTGATGTACTGCAGTGTCTTGAACTCTTATGCTGCTAGGAAGTTAAAGGTAACAGGGATTATGGAAATTATTTAGCAACCTGCTGTATTTTATAGATGAATTGAGGTCATTGGCTGCCACAACTCTATCCTGCAAAAATTGGAAGACACTGAAATTAGACCACAAGTATTTTTAAAATTATTACCTTGAAATAGGTCCAGTCCCAAATTAAGAAATTCTCAAGGTTAAAAATTTTTCCACATCTCCTGAAAATCTTTATTGTTCTGTTCTTAACAGAAGAACATTTCCTTATCTTAGAGATGAAGAAGCTAAGACTCGGAGAAGCTCAGTAACTTGGTGAAGGTTACTCAGTTCGTAAATGGCAGATGTAGGATTCAAACCCTAAAAGTATAACTCCCAGGATGGAACTCATTCCAAGTGCTAAGGCTCTTTCTCACCCTTCAGTAAAAGAATCTCTTAATATAATAGTTACTGTGAGGCTTAAATGGGTGAGATAATGTATATCAAAGTATCTGGGAGGAAAAAGACATTTTGTGATTATTAGCTTCCTTCCTTGCCTTTATTCTTCAATCATTTTCTTTAAATAAACTCATCTACTTTTTAAAGCTTTTTCAGAGAAAAATATACCTCAATTTATTGTCTCCTGTAGCAAGACCTTTTTTTTTTAAAACCCATAATTGCTTACTTATTTATTTATAAGATTTTATTCATTGTTTTTAGAGAGGGTGAAGGAGAGAGGCAGAGAGGCAAAGAGACATCAATGTATGGTTGCCTTTCACCTGCCTCCAGCTACAGAGCTGGCTGGAGACTGGCTTGCAACCTGGTTATGTGCTCTGGCCAGTGCCTTACCCACTGGGCCACCAGCCAGGGCCCATAATTGCTTATTTTTATTTACTGCTTTTCCGTATCAATTGAGATGATCATGCTATTTTTGTCCATCTTACTCTGTAAAATGGTCTCTGGTCTGCTACATGAATACAAATTTTTCTGATTGTTAAAAGAAATATATTTGTTTATTTTTAGAGAGAGGAGAAGGGAGCAAAGAGAGGGAGAAGAACATCAGTGAGTGGTTGCCTCCTGCATGCCCTGAACTGGGGAGCTGGCCCGCAGCCCAGGCATATTCCCTGACTGGGAATCACACCAGTGACCCCTTGGTTTGCAAGGCCGGCACTCAATCCACTGAGTCACACCATCCAGGGCAGATTTTTCTGATCTTTAAATTTCTGGGAGACTGGCCCTGGTTGGTAGCACAGTGGATAAGGCGCTGCCCTGTGAACCTGGAGTCGCTGGTTCCATTCCCTAGCCGGGCCACATAACCAGGTGCAAGCCAGGTCTCCAGCCAGGTCTCCAGCCAGGTCTCCAGCCAGGTCTGTAGCTGGAGGCAGGTGAAAGGCAAATCATACATTGATGTTTCTCTCCCTTTCTGCCTCTCTCCCTTTCTCTTTGGAAATAATAAATAAAATCTTAAAAAAGTTTTTTTTCTAGGATAAACTCTATTTGGTTGTGATTTGAAAAATAAAGTACAGTGCTGAATTCAATTTTTTAATATTTTAAAGGATTTTGTTTCTGTTCATTAGGGCTCTTGATCTGTTCTTACCCAGTTTTGGTATCAAAGTTATTTTTGGCCTCATAAAATAAGATCTTTTCTGGTCTTTGAAACAAGTTTATATAAGGTAAATATTGTCTATCTGTTATTCAGAGTTTGGCAAAACTTGTATCTAAAGCTTTCTGGGTCTGGTGTCTTTGGAGGAAGAAACTTGATGATTCATTCAGTTTCCTTTCATCATCTAATGAAGGTCTTAAGTGAATTTTGAGTCAACTTTGATAACTTGATACTTTTCTAGAAAGTATCTATTTCCTCAATCCTTTTTTGTTCAGTATTATTTATTTCTGCCATTTTTCTTCTTATCACACTTTTGGAGATTTATGTTTTATTAATTTTTCCCCAGAGATCTTCATTAAGTCTTTCTCTCATATTTATTGTTTTTTAAGTTTATTACTTAATATTTCAATATTTCAAGCTTTATGTTTAGTCTTTTTTATTTTTTTATTTTTATTTTTTGAATTTTATGGTTTTATTAACACAAATACAATGTGTACACAATCTGTCTATTCATTTTCTTCGCTGCGCAGCCTGGCATTGGGATTGGTGACTCTGATGGCCAGCTGGGCTGCTCTTTCCACGATGGCTTTGCGGTTCTTTGAAGAGACGTTGTGAGCAATCTCAGCACAGTAAGATTTGTTGCACATCAACAGCACTTCAAGCTCCTTGACATTGTGGACCAGGAACTTTCGAAAGCCACTGGGCAGCATGTGCTTTGTTTTCTTGTTGCTCCCATAACCAACGTTGGGCATCAAGATCTGGCCCTTAAATCTTCTGCGCACCCTATTATCAATACCTCTGGGTTTCCGCCAGTTTCTCTTAATTTTGACATATCGGTCTGATTGGTGCCGGATGAACTTCTTGGTCCTCTTTTTAACAATCTTAGGTTTCACGAGGGGTCTGAGGGCAGCCATGGTGCCAAGTAAGAAATGGCTGCCACCTCCATAGGCAGCGCCGAGGAAGACTAGTCTTTTTTATTTTTAAATAAGTATCTTTTAGGTTCTTAATTTTGCTCTAAGTCCCACTACAAGTTTAGAAACAGCTATAGGTAATTTAATAGCTGTTAAGCCCTAAATATTTTGTAACTTTGGTTGTAAATTCCTTTTTAACCATACACATTGTTTAGGATGAGTTGTAAAGATTTCAAAATTCTTTTTACTATCTTTTTATTGTTGCATTTCTAATTTAACTGCCCTGTGCTCAAAAGGTAATGGTTGGTATAATATCAATTTTTGGAAATTAATTTGCCACATAAGTGGTCTGTTTTGGTAAGTGTACTACACATACTTAAAAAGAAAGTATAGCCCTGGCTGATGGCACAGTGGATAAGGCACTGGCCTGCAAACCCAAAGGTCACTGGTTCGATTCCCAGCCAGGGCAATATAACCAGGTTGCAAGCCAGGTCTCCAGCCAGGTCCATAGCTGGAGGCAGGTGAAAGGCAGCCATGTATTGGTGTTTCTCTCCCTTTCTGCCTCTCTTCCTTCCCCTCTCTAAAAATAATAAAGAAAATCTCAATTAAAAAAAAAAAAGAAAAAGAAAGTATATTCTCCTTTGCTTTGAGTACAAGGTTCTTTTTATATCAATTAGGTCAACATATAAATATTACTAATCAAACTTTTATAGCCTTACCTTATTATTTTATCTATATTAGCTTTCAGTTTATGATTGATATAGATCAAAATCTCCTATAATAATTGTAGATTTGTAAATTTTCCTTGTAATTGTCAGTTTTAAATATATTTCAAAGCAGCATTTTTAAGTGGTTACAAGTTTTGCTTTTCTTGGGTTTTAAATTCTGTTAATTTATTGTTTATTATTCTGTTTTAGAACGACTATTGATTGATGTTAGCCTACTTGTATCTCCAGATTTTTTTTAAACCACATCCTAGTTTTTGGCAGTTTTCTTCATAAATGAAAATACTCTTTTATTGTGTTGATTCCACTTCATTTTGTGTTTTGGTATTTACATCTCAAACTCATTCTTTCTGCTGTACAATGGTGATTATTAAATTTTTCAGCATAAGGTCCTTCAAATTATGATAGTGAGTCTTTTTATTATTAGATTAAGAATATATAAGAACAAAAGATGCAATGAATTTGAATGTTTTAAAATAGCCCTGACTGGTATAGCTCAGTGGATTGAGTGCCAGCCTCTGAACCAAAGGGTGGCTGGTTCGATTCCTAGTTAGGGCATATACCTGTTGGGGGCATATGACAGGTAACTACATATTGATTGATGTATCTCTCCCTTTCTTTCTTTCTCTCTTCCTCTCTAAAAATAAAATATTTTAAAAATAAAAAAAGATTTTTCATTAAGCACAACCCTATCAACATACATTTGACACATTTGCTTTTGCAGTCATCTGTTTCTGCTATAACCCTAGCATGAGATGAAGGAAGGACCATAGTTGCTAATGGATAGGTACTGTAGCAGTGTTCTTGATTAAACCTTTTAGGCTCAGAATCTCCTCTTCCTTCACAGATAACAGATTTATACTGGAGGTAAAGGAGTGGGAGAAAGACTAGGACTAGTCATTCAGGTTTTAAAGGATTAAAAGGTGTGACTCATACTCCACCTTTCAAATAATTCCTACCAAGAGGAGGAATGGTGTAGTTTGGGCGGCAGTGACACCTTGACCTCTCTTGTTCCTGTCATGCTACTTCTTCAGTTATCTCTTAGCTCTGGCAGAACTTGTTTTGTTTAAAGGTGAAGCCAAAACTGGCTGTGTAATCTCCGAATGTCATCTGAATAGAAGAATTTAGTGAGCCTGTGCTGTCTGTGTGTGTTTTAGTTTTTTTTAATCTCAAAGGTACATGTCCTAGCAAAAAAAGAATTTTGCATTTCCCTTAAGGGTTTTTGAATGTTTTCAGTGTGAGTCACTGTGGCTTCTTTTTTTAAATTTTATTGTTGTTGTATTACATCCATCTCCTTTTTACTCCCCTCTGTCTCCTTCCCCACCCACCCACTCCCCCACAAAGTCAATCCCACTTGTCCATGTCTATGGTTCTTCCATACTAGGTCCTTGACTAAACTGCTTCCATTCTTTGCCTCTTCTTCCCCGCTCCTCCTATCCCCCTCCCCCCTGCCCACTGAAGGCCTATTCACTATATTCATATATCTGGTTCTGTTTTGCTTGTTGTTTGTTTTATTCATTATTGTCCTGTAATGGGTGAGATCATATGCACATATGGTATCACTGAGTTAGGATAGGGTAAAGAATTATTTGTGGGTGAAGCCTTTAGGATTTTTAAATCTAGGAGCAAGGGGTTGGACCAGTGTGTTTTAGTGTTATCACAGTGTACACGCAGATTTGATACTTTGCATTTGTTACTTGAACTAAATTAAAGTGGGTCATTGTACTCTGTGTTCCTGACTCTCCTAAAGGCTGTAACTACTTACGGCCTTCACTTAGGTTTCTAGATGACTAATGGCTGAGAATCTTTGACCTTTCTTAAAATGGCAATGCCAGGAGCAAAGCATATTGACTAGTACTCAGATGCCACAGAATGAATTTTGCTATTTTAAAGTAAAATTTGCACCAAATGGCAAGTATATTAAAAAAAAGGAAACCACTTTATTTTTACATATCTTCCTAGTCTTCTGAAATCTTAAGATTTATTATTTTTATTATTTTTTAAGCATGTATAAACACGGTAAGGTCTGAGGATGGAATGAATTGATTATAGAGGCAGTATTTCCTACTAGAAAGACAGAGTGAACTTTCATTTGCTGTTGCCAGAAATTTCACTGGAGCTCAGTCCTCAAGTTAATAATTTAAGTACGTAAATACTTAGTGAAGAGAGAATTTTTGAAGCCACAGGAGCCATTTTCACTTATCAGACATTTGGCTGAGGATACACTCTAACTGTGGGAAAGCACAGATGTTTGAGGGCCTACTCCTTCACCCCAACACCTGGGCCTCTCCCTCAGGCCTTATATGTTTTATTTATTTTATTTTATTATTTAAAAAAATTAATATATTGTTGCTGTGGTACATTTACCCCATTTCCCCCCAACTACTCTCCCCTACCCCACCCTCCCTATCTCTTCTCTCATAGTCAGTCCCACATGTCCATGTCTGTGGGTCATTCATACTAGTTCCTTCTTTGCCTTTCTCCCTCTCCCCCCTCTCCTCTGCACACTGAAAGTCTGTTCCTTGTTTTCATGCCTCTGGTTCTGTTTTGCTTGTTTGTTTTATTCATTAGTCTTTTGTATTAGGTGAGTGTGTGATATTTGTCTTTCACTGACTGGCTTATTTCACTAAGTATAATACTCTCCAGTTGCATCCATGTTGTTGCAAGAAGTAGGATTTCCTTCTTTCTTTCTGCTGTTCTCTTGTTCCATTCTGCTTATCTGTTTATTTTGTTCAGTAGTCTCCTGTATTAAGTGAGAATGTACGATATTTGTCTTTTGCTGTCTGGTTTACTTTGCTAAGCATGATACTCTGCAATTCCTTCCAAGCTATGGCAAATGGTAGAAGTTCCTTCTTTCTTTCTTCTGCATAGAACTCCATTGTGTAAATGTACCACAGTTTTTTGACCCATTCATCCACTGAAGGGCACTTAGGCTATTTCTCGCACTTGGCTACTGTAAATAGCATTGCTATGAACATAGGGATGGACAGGTTCTTCTGAATTGGTGTTACAGGGTCCCTCAGGTATAATCCTAGCAGTGGAATTACCGGGTCATAAGTCAGCTCTGTTTTTAGTTTTTTGAGGAAATCTCATACTGTCTTCCATAGTGGCTGCACCAGTCTGCATTCCCACCAGCAGTGCACCAGGGTTTCTTTTTCTCCACATTCTTACCAGCACTTGTTTGTTGATTTGGTGATGATGGCCATTTTGACAGGTGTGAGGAGGTATCTCATTGTGGTTTTAATTTGCATCTCTGATGGCTAGTGATGTTGAGCATTCTTTCATATGCCTAAGGGCCCTTTGTATGTCTTCCTTGGAGAAGTATCTGTTCAGGTCCTTTGCCCATTTCTTTAATTGGGTTGTTTGTGTCCCAGGTATTGAGTTGTGTTAGTTCTTTATATATTTTGGAGATCAAACCCTTCTCTGAGGTTTAATAAACCTCAGACAATTAGGCCATTGGCAAATAAGTTTTCCCATATGGTTGGTTCCCTTTTTATTTTGCTGATGCTTTTTTTAGCTGAGCAGAAACTTTTCAGTTTGATGTAGTCCCATTTGTTTATTTGTTCCTTTATTTTCCTTGCCCTGGGAGAGATATCTGTGAAAATATTGCTGCATGGAATGTCTGCAATTTTTTTGGCCTATGTTTTCCTCTAGGACTTTTATGGTGGCATCACTCATGTTTAAGTCTTCTATCCATCTTGAATTTATTCTGATGTATGGTGTAAGTTGGTGGTCTAGTTTCATTTTTTTGCATGTGCTTGTTTAGTTCTCCCAACACCACTTGTTGAAGAGGCTATTTTCACTCCATTTTATGTTCCTTCTTCCTTTGTCAAATATTAGTTGCACATAGAGTCCTGGGTTTATTTCTGGGCTCTATTTCTGGCCATTCTGACGGTATGAGGTGGTATCTCATTGTGGTTTTAATTTTCATCTCTCTGATGGCTGGTGATGTTGAGTATTCTTTCATATGCCTATGGGCCCTTTGTATGTCCTCAGGCCTTATATTTATGAAAGGATTGGACTTTAATATTTTTAAATGATACCATATATGTAGCCATAGAGAAAAAGAGAGTCTTAAAAGAGATATTTATCATGCAATTAAAATTATTAATGTAAGAAGGAATTTGTACCCTTTGCAACAACATGGATGGAACTGGAGAGTATTATGCTTAGTGAAATCAGCCCGTCAGTGAAGGACAAATATCATATGATCTCACCCATTACAGGACAATAATGAACAAAACTAACAACAAGCAAAACAGAACCAAATATATGAATACAGTGAATAGGCCTTCAGTGGTCAGAGGGAAAGGGGTTGGGGGGAGGGGGGAGGCAGAGGCAAGGAAGGGGAGCAGCTTAGACAAGAACCGAGTATAAAGGAACCATGGACA
>PVIW01015955.1:0-18124 GCA_004026585.1 Noctilio leporinus | reverse complement strand
CAGGGGGAAAGGGGTTGGGGGGAGGGGGGAGGCAGAGGCAAAGAAGGGGAGCAGCTTAGACAAGAACCTAGTATAAAGGAACCATGGACATGGACAACAGGTGGGATTGACTTTGGGGGGAAAGGGTGGGTGGGGAGGGGGACAGAGGGGAGCAAAAAAGGGATGGATGTAATACAACAACAATAAAATTTTAAAAAAATAATAATAATGAGAGAATTCCCTTTGTGTAAAAGGAATGGAAATAACACCCTTTCTGTAAACTCCTAATACAATAATAGATCTAGCTGATAATTATCAATGGCCACTATCACAAGGGAGAGACCTGGCCTGCCTCCTGACAGCTTTAAGTATTCTTTCCCAGCTCCCCAAAGCAAACCAGAATCAGATCAAGATCCCAGTTTACAGAAAACATGTAAGTCATAAAAATAAGTTAAATGACCTCTTGTTAACAGTCAGCGTTTACCTAGATACTGAGAAAGGAGAGCAACAGAGATCAGACATTGAGATTAATAAACTGGAAAGCAGGAGCCTGTTTGCTTGCCCAGCCAGGAAGCTAGAGTTTCATACCCCAGGGAATTACAGCATTGCTTTGCCAAGAGAAGCCACACTTCTCCCTTCCCCACTTCTGTACCAGGTTGTTGGGGCTGGGGAACAGGGGAGCTCTTGACTAAATAGGCCTGTCAGTCTAGTCTGGGAAAAGAAAAGGAGGGACTAGCTGGGAAGTGAGCCTATCCAAAGCTTGGGTAAGTCCAGGAAGTTGGTTGGTTCTATTGAAAAGGCACCTGGTCCATCCCAAACCCAAGTTAATATAAGCCCAGGGAAACAAAGAAGCTCTCACTCTCTCTTGCCCACCTGGTGATGTATTCACTGTTTATTCCTGTGTTTTCTTGCCCAGGAGCATGTGACCATGTGGCCCTAGCCGCTGCAAGGCCCATGGCTGTGTGGGCTCCATGTGCAGGTTCCAGGAGGGAGCCTGAAACGGACTACAGCGGGAAACATACACTAAGCTAGCTGGATGCTGAACTGGACTATACTTTAATATGAAGCAGAAACCCTGGACACTAGCTTCTGTCTTGGCTTTGCTGAGAACTTTTTCCTATAACTGGACTTTCTCCACAGAGGGACAGAGGGAGGCACTAGAGACCCAGGGGGCAGCTTTGATCTCCACATGAATGAACCATGCCACACCACAATCTCCCATGGGTAGGTTCTTGGGATCCTTTCCTGTGATCACATGGAAGAGCCAAATTTCCACTTAAGCATGGACAGTAATACTCTCAGGAATAAAATCAGCAAAATCCAGATTGTAGGGAAGTCTACAAGTACAAACAACTCAAGCTTCTTCAACAAATAAAATGCGAGAAGGAACTAAAGAGGGAAATGTAGATTAAAAGCAATTTAAAAATATGGTGAGCCTTCCAGCCAAGATTGCGGCATGGACAGACATGCCACATCTCCTTTCACAACTAAGAGGGAATACAACAACCACCTCAAAACTGGAGACAACCAGAAGTTCCAGAAAGCAGCTGCATGGAAGTCCAACAAGCAAAGGTATAAAGAAGAAATACTCATCCAGACAAGTAGGAGGGGCAGGGCCAGGACAGAGAGAATGGGGTTTGGTGGCACAGCTGCAGGACACACATTAAAAAAAGTTAGGAGGAACACCTGGGGAGTGCTCCTGGCACCAGACCAGACCCTGAAGCTCACGGTTCCAGCACCAGGGGAAAAATAGAGCCACATTGCTTCTGACTGTGAAAAACAGCTGGGGTTGGGGTGAAGGAAGAAATTGCCAGTCTCTCAGCAGTCTGTTTAGAGGCCCCCATGGTCCTAGAATATCCATAAACCCACCCACTCTGGGAACCATGGCAGAGCAACAGTTAGAGAGGTGCCAGTCTCATATGGGACACAGAAGTGCCTGGAAAAGTGGTGAGTGCTAAGCAAGCATTTCTCCTTCTCAGTCACCACCCCCCACACAGTGACACAGTGTGGTAAAATGGGATGTCCCATTTTACCATTGATGAATATCTAAGGCTCTGCCCCTTAAAATGTAACAGGTGCAAAAGCTCTACCTAAGACACACAGGCAAGCACAGAAGCCTGTCAAGTTGAAGAGAAAGAGAAATATGGCCCAAAAGAGGGAACAGATCACAGTTTCAGTGGGAGAACTAAGCAACGAGGAGATGGGCAACCTCACAGGTGCACAGTTCAAAACACTGGTGATAAAGATGCTCATAGACTTGGCAGATATGCTTAAGTACAGCAAATGCACAAGGGAAGAAGTCAAGGCTATGCTAAGTGAAATGGAGGAAAATCCACATGAAACCAAGGGTGAAGGGAAAGAAGCTGGGGTTCAGACTAATGATTTGGAACGTAAGGAATAAATAGACAACTAGTGCAGAATGAAGAAACAAGAATTGAAAAACAGAAACAAAAACAAGGAGAGGCTTAGAAACCTCTGGGACAACTTTAAACATACCAACATCCAAATCATAGAGGGGCCAGAAGGAGAAGAGGAAGAGCAAGAAGCTGAAAACTTATGAGAAAAAAATAATGAAGGAAAAACTTCCCTAATTTGGTGAAGGAACTAGACATACAAGTCCAGGAAGCACAGATAGTCCCATACCAGCTAGACCCAAACAGGACCACACCGATACACATCATAATTAAAATGCCAAAGGTTAAAGAGAAATTCTTAAAAACAAGAGAAAAGAAGAGCATTACCTACAAAAGAGTTCCTATAAGACTATCAGCTGATTTCTCAAAAGAAACTTTGCGGGCTAGAAGGGACTGGCAAGAAGTATTCGAGGTGATGAAAAACAAGGACCTATAACTAGAATTACTATATCCAGCAAAGCTATCATTTAGAATGAAAGGGCAGATAAAGTGGTTCCCAGACAAGATAAAGCTAAAGGAGTTCATCATCACCAAGCCATTATGACATGAAATGTTAAAGGAACTTGTTTAAGAAAGAGATCAAAACTATGAACATTAAAATAATTATCAATAACAGAACCTTAAAAAATAAAAACAAAAACAAACTAAGCAAGCAACCAGAATTGGATCAGAATCATAGGTATGGGGATCATGTAAAGGGTAATCAGCTGCGAGAGGGAAGGAGGAGAAATGGGGAAATGGTGCAGGGATTAAGAAGCATAATTGGTGGGTATAAGATAGACAGGGGGAAGTTAAAAATAATATAGAAGCCCTGGCTGATGTGGCTCAATAGACTGAGCACAGGCCTGCAAACCCAAGTGTTGCTGGTTTGATTCGGAGTAAGGGCACATACCCAAGTTGCAAGCTAGGTCTCCAGCCAGGTCCCTAGCTAGAGATAGGTAAAAGGCAACCATACACTGATGTTTCTTTCCCTTTCTTCCTCCCTCCCTTACCCTCTCTAAAACTAATGAATAAATTATTTTTTTAAGGTTATAAAGAAAGAATAATGTAGGAAAGGGTGAAGCCAGGGAACTTATATGCATGATCCATGGACATGAACTAAGTGCGGTGGGACTGTTGGAGGGAAGTGGGATACTGGCAGAGGGGAGCAATGGGTAGGAAATTTGGGATAAGTGTAACAGCATAATCAATAAAATATATTTTAAAAACTAAAAAAAAGTTTTAAAAATGGAGGGGAAGGTAAAGTGACCAGACACCCCAATTTGGCCACAAAAATCAGGTAGGTATATGCTTGTTATCCCAGTATCAATGTTAATAGAATCCTCTTTCATCATTAAAAGTTGAGTCATTTAGATAATAAATAATACTGTCACTCCCTTAATAGACATATTAACCAAATATACTGTGTTGGAATAGTTCGAATATTGATTCCAAAAATCCAAATACAAAAAAAAAATTTGAGTGCTGGCTGGATATTTGATGACATTGGTTAAGTTATTATTTAGGTGTGATAATGATAATGTGCCTGTTTCAAAAGGTCCTTACCTTTAAAGATCCTAACTGAAATATTTACAAAAGAAACAAAGCCTACAACTTGCCTTAAAGTAACGAGGGCAGGAGGTAATAGATGCGACTCTATTTCAGGGTGTCTCTCAGCTCTGCCCACGTGCTGGTGCACACCGACAGGCCAGTCCCCAGCAGCAACAACAGTGAGACGGTGAGGGGACAGAAGGGCACCCAGCTGCCACTGCCAATCTCATGAACAGTAACAAAGCTGCCACAGGCAGGACATAATGATGAGACCTACAGCTACCCATGGGAGAATAAGACTATGAGAAAACTATGGAAACAAAAGAAAAAAGTAAGGAAAGCAAAATAAAAATGTGAGAATCAGCAATATGTGAACTTTTTAACAAAGGCAGCAGCAAAATTAGTATTATAGCAGCCTGGATAGTACTCGGAACAATTTTAGATGTATGAGGCTCTATCCTTATAGCAACCTTGAATTACCATCCCTATTTTAATGATGTACAAATAGAAAACCGAGGCAGAAAGGAGTGAGGTAATTTGCCTACAACAGAACCAGGATAAGAACAAGTCCCGAGATGCTCCTCTTAGAATTACTGTGAAAAGCAATTGTTAAACCACAATGGGGCATCACCTCCCAACTGTCAAAATGGCTACAGCCAATAAATCCACAAATGACAAGTGTTGGCTAGGATGTGGAGAAAAGGGAGCCCTTGTGCAGTGTTAGTGGGAATGCAGACTGGTACAGCCACTATTGAAAGCAGTATAGAGGTCCTTCAAAAAATTAAAAATGGAACTGCCTTATAACCAAGCAATTTCACTTCTGGGTATATAATTTTCCAAAGCACTAATTCAAAAGAACATATGCACCCGTATGGTCATCATGGCATTTGTATTGCCAAGCTATGGAAGTAACCCAAGTACCCATCAATAAATGAATAAATTTAAAAAGCTGAAACAACAATAAAATTAAAGAAAAAAAATGTTGTGATACATATATATAATGGAATATTACACAGCCATAAAAAGAATAAAATCTTCCAATCTGTGACAGAATGGGTGAACCTAGAGGACATGGTGCTCAGTGAAATAAGACATTCAGAAAAAGACAAACACCACATGATTTCACTGATATGTGGAATCAAAAGAACAAAATAAATAAATATGAAACAGGCTCATACACAGAACTGGTGGTTGCCAGAGGGTAGGAGGGTTAGGGGACTGGGATTTCAAAAGATGGGAGGGAGCTTTAGGGCATGGGTGAGAAGGTAAAGGAATTAAGAAGTATAAATTGATAGTTAAAGAATGGTCACAAGGATGTTAAGTACAGCATAGGGAATGTAGTCAATAATATTGTAATAACTATGTATGGTATCAGATGTGAATTAGACTTATCAGGGTGATCACTCAATAAGTTGTATAATGTCCAATCACTGGGTTATACACCTGAAACTTATATTGTATGTCAACTATAATTGAAAAATAAAAACTATTTTTAAAAAGGTAGTTGTTTAGCCCAGGCTGGTGGCGTAGTGGATAAGGTACCGGCCTGCAAACCCAAGGTCTCTGGTTCGATTCCCAGCCAGGGCACATAACTAGGTTGCAAGCCAGGTCTCCAGCCAGGTCTATGGCTGGAGGCAGGTGAAAGGCAACCATACATTGATGTTTCTCTCCCTCTCTGCCTCTCTCCCTCCCCCTCTCTCTAAAAATAAAAAAAAATAAAATCTTTTAAAAAAATCTACATACAGAAAGCCTCTCACACATGTGACACAGGAGAGGCAAGAGGCTGAATCAGTACTGGCTGCAAACTTCAGCAGTGATCTTCTTATTGCTGAAGATGTTCAAGCCAAGACTGAATAGCTTTTTGCTAGACATTATATGAAAGAAATTCTTAATCAGTGAGGAGTTGGCTAGAGCTAAAACCCTTCCAATAGAGACATCACTATAAAAATGATTTCATGCCCTGGCTGGTAGCACAGTGGATAAGGTGCCGGCCTGGGAACCCAAAGGTCGCAGGTTTGATACCCCAGCCAGGGCACATAACTAGATTGCAAACCAGGTCTCCAGTCAGGTCTATGGCTGGAGGCAGGTGAAAAGCAGCCATACATTGATGTCTCTCTCCCTCTCTGCCTCTCTCCCTTCCCCTCTTTCTAAAAAAATAATGAAATAAAATCTTAAAAAAAAAAAAAAGATTTCATGATGCACATCTTCCCATTTTAGGTCTAATGAAGTCTATAACAATTCAAAACTGATTCAAAACTGAAGCTATTCTATGACCTAGAAAGTTGCCAATACCAAACTTCTATTCCGAGGAGGTCAGTGAATAGCCCAAGACATTACTGCCTCCTCTCTCTTTAGGGACACTGGTTTCACCACAGACCATATCTGGTACTCCTTCAAAGATGGTTATGCCAACAATGCAATATTTATGTCCGAGTGCCAATCAATAGGCCTGAATCATATTCTTAAAAGATGTGCAAGTTATCGCTGGTTCAATTCCCAGCCAGGGCACATAACCAGGTTGCAAGCCAAGTCTCCAGCCAGGTCCGTAGCTGGAGGCAGGTGAAAAGCAACCATACATTGATGTTTCTCTCTGCCTCTCTCCCTTCCCCTCTCTCTAAAAATAATAAATATAATCTTTTTAAATAAATAAATAAAGATGTACAAGTTAACTAATAGCTAGAGAGTAATGCAACCCAGATCACAATCATATTTACTATATCTCTTTAAGGTGGATCATACCTGTGAGATAATAGGAATATATATTCACATGCACGCCCCCCCACCCCAACCCCCAGGTTCCTGACCCAGGGATCCTAAAACCCATATAAATTCCTAAGTGATAAGAGTGATACTAGAAGGATGGACCTGGAGATTATTATGCTAAGTAAAATAAGCCAGTCAGTGAAAGACAAATACCATATGCTCCCACTTATATGTGGTATCTAGTGAACAATATAAACTAAAGAACAAAATAGAAACAAGAGGCATGGATACATGGAACAGACTGACAGCTGCCAGAGGTGTGGGGGTGGGAGGGAGCTGGATGAAAAAAGGTAAAGGAATTAACCAAAGAACATGTATGTATAACCCGTGGACGCAGACAACGGGGTGGTGACAGCCAGAGGGAAAGAGGTGCCAAGGGCTGGATGGAGGTGGGCAAAGGGGAAAAAGAAAGAGGGGCATCTGTAATAGTGTAAATAATACAGTTTAAAAACCTTTACATAGCTTAAAAGGTCTAACATTTTCTGATTCTTATTATCTGTCTATCTCTTAATATTCTCTTTCACTAAGTCATTTTGCTTTGGACACACTGACCTCCTTTCTGGCTTCTTAAACACATCAAGAATGTTCCCGTATCAGGAACTCTGCTCTTGCTTTTCCTTCTGCCTTGAAAGTTTTACTTTAAACACAAAACAAAACAAAACAACCTTTCCTCACTCATTCACCTTATATGCAACCTATTAAAGGGGGACTCCCAAAACCTTTCTATGTTAAATTCCATTCATTCTTATACAGCACATGGTATCTACTTTACTACTTTATTTCATTCCCAGTTACCACCACAGGAAAAAAAATCACAATTTAATTAGCTATTTTATTATTTGTTTATCTCTCTCTACTAAGATGCAAAGCTACATGATAAGAAGTGGTTTGTCTATTAATTCATTCTCCTTAACAGTATCACCTAAAACAAATATTTGGTAGATTTGGACATGTAATAAATATTTGTTGAATAAAATAAATTAATAAACTTAAAAAAAACCAAACACTAGGAGCATCTTTTGTTCTACCACTGTGACTCTGAGCTATTAAATGGCTCTTGGATGGGGGTTGGTCACCAGGAAGACCAAGCCCTGATTAGAAGATCAAAATTTCAGCACTCCCTACCTGTTTCTAGAGGGACTGGAAACAGGTAATAAGTAGTCATGCCTGCATGAAGAAGCTTCCATAGAATCCCAGTCTATGGGGCTGGTGAACACAACTGTAACAGGAGGAGGACGCAGCCACACTGCAACGGCACAAACTCTTGCACCCAGGACCCTCCCCTATGCACCTCTTCATCTGTTAACAACCTGGTTAAGTGTCCTAGCAAGTGAACTGAACCTGAGGAGGGGGTGATGGTAACCGGGGGACAGAGTACTTGTGATTGGCACCTGAAGTCTAGCAGCAGGAGTTCGTTGGGACTTGGCCTTTAACCTGAGGGATCTAGCGTTATGTCCATGCAGACAGTATTCGAATCAAGCTAAACTGTAGGACATCCAGCTGGTGTTGCAGAGAATTACCTGGTGTGGGGTAAAAGCTCCAAACATTTGGTGGCCAGGTGCCAGAAGTAAAAGATTCCGTGCGAGCAGGAAGTAAAGGAGACACACAGTAAGGGAAGAACTGGGTTTTCTCCCACAGAGGAGGAAAACTGAGTTTTTCTAAAATAATACCCATCTAAGATACTAAAGAACTAGAATCAAGGCCTGCCTACAGAACAGACCCATCGTTTCTTATCAAAGAACAAACAGAAACATACTAAAAGAGTTAGAGAGGGCGTCATTTAAAACTATGTCTGACTGTCCCGTAAATTGATAGGCAATAATCTGTAAGATCCTACGCACATCGCTAAGATGCAGTAAATAAAGCAGTTTAACATTCTCAGCAGGGCCAGTTTTAATTACCAAGCAAAAGGACAGTTTTCTAGCCCTTTCAGACAATGTAGCTAAAACCTCAACAGCTGTATTAATTTCTGAAGGCTGCCATAACCAGGTACACAAACATTTAGTTCCTCACAGTTTTGGAGGCTAGAAGGTGTCTGCAGGGTGAATTTCTTCAGAGGCCTTGCTTCCTAGCTTCTCAATGGCTGTCTTCTCCCACTGTGTCTGTGTTCTAATCTCCTCTTATAAGGACACCAGTCATGTAGGATTAGGATTCACCCCAATGAACTTATTTAACATTAGTTACCTCTGTAAGGATCTTTTGTTCCAAATACAGTCACATTCTAAGTACTAAGGGATAGAATTTCAATGTATGAATTTCAGGGAGACACAACTCAGCCCATAACAGTAGTTATACTCCATGGAGATAGAAGACATGCAAATACGGCCACCATAAGGTGACTCCCTGTCTCCTGAATCATCTCATTTCAAATAGAGGTCAAATTCACCACTGCCAGTAGCTCTCAATTTTTAATTCTCTTCACTGTTCAGATTATTTACTGAAATTATTTTTCTCTTCTTGTCACTTACATATGCTTAATTAATAATAGCAACATTTGATAGACATACTGTTTATGTCCATGGTGAGGACTTTGTAGAATTTAGGTTCATCGTGTTCACTGAGCACTAATTCTGTCCTAGACTCTGAATGTGAATACTAAACAAAACTAAGTTAGTGGGGGACAGCAGTGAGCCAGGGTAAGAGAGAAAACAAAATGTCCTAAGCCTAAAAAAAGAAAATTGTTAAAAGAAGACATAAAGGTAATGGCCTAGAAGTGAAAAAGGACTGTGAAATACCAATTCTTAACACCACTACGGAGGGATTTATTAAAGAATGTTATGGCTCTGGCTGGTGTGGCTCAGTGGATTGAGTGCTGACCTGCAAACCAAAAGGTCACTGGTTTAATTCCCAGTCAGGGCACAGGCATGGGTTGCAGGCCAGGTCTCCAGTTGGGGACTCGCAAGTGGCAACCACACATTGATGTTTCTCTCCCTCTCTTTCTCCTTCCTCTCTCCTTTCTCTAAAAATAAATTAAAAAAAAATTTTTAAAAGAATGTTGTGAATATGTTACCTTGGGAAAAGAAGAGACTGCAAAATTATTTAGGTTCAGAAACTACTATATTATATACATAAAGGAGTATATTAGATGGAGAAACAGAACAGTATAGTTGTTAAAACATATAACCTCTGGAGCCAGACTGCCTGGGTTTTAACCCCAGTTCTGCCACTTAACCATCTGTGTTATCTTGAGTAATTTGTTTAATCTCTCTGTTCCTCTGTTTCTTCATCTACAAAATGAGCATTACAATAGTATCTACCTCCTAGAACTGGTGTGAGAATTAAATGACCTACAAATTTTTAAATGCTTAGAATGGGACCCAGGGGTTATTAAGCACTCAGAGTATGTTCCTTAGTTAACTAAATACATAATAACATGTTTCATCAGAAACATTATAGCAGAAGGGTTAAAACCACAGATTTGGGAGTAAGATTCTGTTTGAAAGACAGTTTCTACAGTTTATGTAAACTTCCTTAACCTCCCTGTAACACAGTGCCTTCGTTGATCAAGGAGATTTAGTTGGATTAGCCACTTAATTACTAAAACAGACTTGTATTATCACTTTATCAGGGTATTTTAAGGATTAATTTTAACACATATAAACCATTTAGAAAAATGTTTAAAAATTTTATTTTTTTTCAGAAAAAGGAAAAGGGAGGGAGAGAAACACAGATGTATGAGAGGAACATCCATCAATTGCCTCTCTCACACCCCCAACTGGGGACCTGGCCCCCGACCCAAGCATGTGCACTGACAGGGAACCCATGATCTTCCAGTTCAAAGGCTAATAAATGCTAAGCAAATGTTACCTATTCTTATTTGTTTCATTCCTTGACTTTTCATGACTAGGCAAGAAACGAAGGGTCTGTCCTACTTCTACCAGTTTATCTAACATGTGATTTAGTGAAGCAATAATCTTATGATTCAATCTTCACATCTGATGATAGAAGCATGATTTCAAAATATTAGTAGACTGGATTTCTACCACCTGCCATTACAGAGAAACAGAGACCAGGTTTGCCCTTGTGACATTGAAACTACAAAAACAGAAAATAGTTGTCCTGACTAGATTGCTCAATTCATTGCAGCATCATCCTGTACACCACAGGTTGTAAATTTGATTCTTGGTCAGGGCACATACCTAGACTGTGGGTTCGATCCCCAGTCGGGGCATGTAAGGGAGGCAACCAATTGAGGTTTCTCTCTTCTCTCTCTCTCTGTCTTCCTCCCTTCCTCCCAGGCCCACTCACATAAGGCCAGGAATAGATCATGTTCCCACCAGCCAGGGTGGAAATACACATAATTGCATGGGCTTCAAGTAGAATACTCAGAAAGTACTGCCTCAATATTAAGGAAAAATTACTCCCAAATGCTGCTCTGGGCCCACTAACAAAGCCTAAAAGTAATCCCTAAAAGGTTAAAACTATTTCCAAATAATTTAACTGTATCCCAGAACAAAATTCAAGGAGTTTTTTAAAATATAAAAATATCCAGCAAAGAAGGTAAAATCATCTTTGCCATATCATTAAACTTGTACTTTGCATGAGACAGAATAAAAAGAATAGAATGAAACACTATTATAGTAATCAGGCATGTAAACAAGTCTAGGGAAAAAAAACCAAAACATGAAATGTAATAACGTTTTCAAACCAAAGCTGCAAGACATAGCTTCAGGTTGTACTAAGACCACAGGTTCAAGAGATAGCACTTGAGGCCACATGCCAAAAGAGGGCACACTTCAGGCTGTGGAGTTACCACACTTACAACAGTCTTTTTCAGCCTTGTACCAAAGTCTAGTACATCCAGAAGGGGTGACTTCAGGGAGAAGTCAGCCTCTAACATTGTCCTATGTCAGTCTGACATTGCCCTCAATTGTGAAATTTGAGCTCCTATATCAAAAAAAATCTCACTTAAGTCTGTATAAGTTGTGTTTCTACTTAAACTTTGTTATCCAGGTTACTTATTTTTTTTCAACTGGCTTCCAACATGCTTCTTGGTTGGTTCTTCTTCTCCGTTCTGAATAGCTACTACTTTTCAGTCTATCCTTTGCCAGTTCCTCATTTCCCCAACCTCTTAAGAGTCAGATGGTGCCATGGTTCAAACCTTTGATCTCTCTTCATTCTGTATTAATAGTCACTTACTGGAGGATTTCATAAACCTAATGATTTATGTCACTTATACACCAACAATTCCTAATTACATATCTTTCCCCAGAGCTCACAAATCTCTAACTGAATGTTTAATTAGCCATCACTTACAATTTCCAAGTCTCAGGTCATAGTAATCCCAACTTTGCAATTGTTCAGCACAAAATCTTCCATCCTTATCTTTTTCTCAAACTCTGCATCTAATCCATCAATAAATCCTAACAATTCTACCTTCAAAATACATCCCCAAATCTAACTACTTCTGATCACTTGCACCACCAAACATCCATTGTCTCTTACCTAGATTATACCAGTTGCCTTCTTCCTTTAACTAGTGATCCTTCTGATCTAAATCAGATCATGACCTCTGTTTTAAACCCTTCAATGGCTTCTCATCTCACAACAGAAAAACAGAAAAACAGAAATCCTTATAATGGCTTTAAAGTTCTATTTCATCTGGCTTCGCACTATAACTCTGACCTCATTTCCGACCTCTCACCTCATAGTTTATCCTACACCAGCTTCACTAAACTCTGCTACAGAAAGAGCAAAGAGCACATGAAGCAAGCTCTTAGATCAGGTCTTTGGTACTTTCTGTTGCCTCTATCTGAATCACCCTTCTTTCAGATACCTCCCTTCTGACTCCAACACCTCTTTCAGGTCTTTAATCATGTCAACTTACCACTGAGAACCTCCTTGACCATCTTCTATAAAATGGCAACCCATCTCCCCTTATCCTACTATATTTTTCTCAGTATCACTTATGTCCATCTGTTACTCATTAACTTGTTTCCCTCCACTGAAATCTAAGCTCCCTGAGGGCAGCTTAGATTTGTTTTCACTGTTTTGTCCTCCTTGCCTAAAACAGTGCCCAACACATATGTACTCAAATAATATTTAACATATAAAAAGAGAGGCAGGAAGAAATGGGGAGAAGGGTAATTTTCAGCAGTCTGAACAAATCATTTCATGCATTTTGGAGTCAGATTTTCCTGTTGCATAAAATGTGCTGTTTGAACTATTCATCCTTTAGAGAGCTCTAGCATTGTTATGCTATGGTTCTCCTATGGAGTGATCACAGTCCAGATGGACATACAACTATCTACCTAACTACTAATTGATATCCTACTTTCTCCTGAAATTTTGAGCAGAGAACTGTGAAATTCCTTTTAGTCTGTGTGTATGGGTCATGACTGTTATTCAGTTTCTCCCTACTATTAAGGAGAAAAGTTTGGGTTTTACCTACAAGGCCAGAAGCAATTTCCCAGGCCCACATTTCACACCGTGATCTGCTCCGTTGAACAGCAGATCTCTTACCTCCACTGCAATGGGCGGCTGGAACAGGGGCTGCCAGGGTTGCTATGGGCTTGTGGGTTCAGGAAAAAAGCAAGAGGAGCAGCAGCCAGTGCACAATCAGCACTATATGGGACTTTAATGAGGGATGGGGCTGGAGCCGATGTGGGTGAAAACATGTGCTGGTTTACTTCAGATCCTCGGCAAAGAGCAGAGATTCTAACAAGGGACCATAGTGAAAAAAACAAGGTAAGTGATCCATTTTAGCCAAAAAGGAGCATCTTCAAAGTGAATTAATTTAGGTAAGAGATTCAAGAAAAGTTAAGTAGTCAAAAATCATTCTCAAATATCATACCTCAGTGCCAATGTCAGACTGACCACTGAGGCTAAAAGTTAATCTATAGAGTTTAAACCAAAAATTTAAGCTTTAGGTATTCAAAGTATTTAATATTGACTACTGGAAAAATATTGCAAATTTGCTACAATTCAGCAATTTACAAGCAATAGGTAATATTTTATGTGCAATGACTAAAGCTTCTCAGAGAAATGTTATTTTCATAAAAGTAAAACATTTTAAATAAGTTTATAAATTGTTAATTATATCTACAATGACACCAACTTATTTAGAAAACTTTCGCCTAGTGAGTACATTAAATAATGTCACAACTCTGTATAATAAAATTTGCTTCTACTTAAACTTTAAGTTTTCCAGGTTACTTTTTTTCTCCTAAAATTAATCTAATCATCATCAAGATGTATTAAATCCCAATGAAGACTATTAAGTAAATAAAATCATTAGATTGAAAACAGATGGTAAAGATAGATTTCTACTCCGTTGAACATTGATAGATATGCCACAGATGATGACAAATTATTGACAGAGTCACAGCATTTAATGTGTTATAGCAGCACTACGGCTTTCCTATAAATAGCCTATTAAATGACAATGTTTTATTCCCAAGTTAAAAATAAACAACAAAAAAAAACAACTTACATATCACATAAGCACCTGAATTGTTTTAAAATGTTGGTTTTCCTATACTGCGATTGCTGACATTTTGGATACAGATATGTGACTTTCTCTTTGTGTTTAATTATATATATTCAAAGGAAATCTTTACCTTCCTATACATTACCATTCTAGCTGCCTTTAGCATATTTCCTAGATGAGTACACAATGTGAGGATATAACAGGATAGAAAAGTTGAGGGTAGGCAAGTATTTAAAATTATAGCTATGCCCAAATTTCTTTACACTCAACATATGTTTAAAAATTATGAGTAAAATATTAATTTCTGACTTTAAAAAATTTTACTTTCCTAAAGAACTATTTAAGACAAGAACCTAGTATAAAGGAACCATGGACATGGACAACAGGTGGGATTGACTTTGGGGGGAAAGGGTGGGTGGGGAGGGGGACAGAGGGGAGAAAAAAAGGGATGGATGTAATACAACAACAATAAAATTAAAAGAAAAAAAAAAGAACTATTTAAAAAATAAGCTCCCTAATATATATAAATTAGAGCTAATGCCAATATATAGTAAGACATTTACTTCTTATTAAACTGAATTAGTTTTGCTTATTCAAAATTTGAGGCTCAAATCTTATCACATAAAATGAAGCTTTAGCTATTTTGATGAATATAATATTAGGATTATTTCTAAAATCTATCAAAACTAATTCTCTTTCTCCTTTTATTCCTAATTACCACTCTGCAAACTAGTTATACACTGGGACTAGAGTCTAAAAAGGATTGTTTGAAAGAAAAAGTTAGAGTGATTTATAAACTAGTTATTAGCTTCTTAAGAAAATTTTCCTAACTTAAATTCAAAGTTACTAAAACAGATACAATGATTACTAATAACAGGGCATCAATATTTGGAGAGCATGGCTTTTCACAACTTATGTTTTCTTAAATCCAAATTCAATTTTTAAATTTTCAATTTTGCCAACAAGTCACCTTTATTTTAAATATTTTAGTTGACAAACCTTCTTTTTTATAGTCTTTAACTTGTTAGTCTTAAATGGGAATAAACCATTTCTTTAAAAGTGCAGTTGACCCTTAGACAACGTGGGATTTGGGGCACCAACCCCTTGTGCCAAGTCAAAAATTCATGTATAAGGTTGATTCTCCAAAAACTTAACTACTAAACACCTACTATTGACTAGAAGAAGCCTTACAAATAGTATAGTCAATTATCACATATTTTGTATAAGCATATACTGTATGCTGACAAGCTAGATAAAATAAATGGTAAGAAAATCTTAAGAGAATATGTTTACAATATTTATTAGAAAAAATCCACACGTAAGTGGACCCATGCAGTTCAAACCCAAGTGGTTAAAGGGTAAACTGTATGTCAATCCCTACAATTTTATACTTTAAACAAGTCTGATTTTCCAAACTCTGATAGAATCATTAATCCAATTAATGAGCATCCACTAACATGGAAAGATAATGACCCAAAGGAAACCCAGTGAATAAGTCTGGCTATTTGCTACACCAGCTTTCTCTAGGTAAGCACTACCATGCAGGGGAAGATAAGTACACTCCCTTTGCCCTGTGAGTTACACAAAGGCAGTTCAAGACAGATCACTAAGGTTGAATGGATTCTAAGACACTTCTGTCCCTGGTTCGCCAATTTCCTGATCAGGGTCACTCAGCACTCCCTTATTAAATAATATGCCTGAAGAACTCTTGGAAAAGCTACACTAAGGTGGAAAGCTTCTTTCATTCCCCTGCTTTGAAATCCTCACCTAAGTACATTTCCATATTGGCCAACATGTTATAAAATTTGGTTCACAGCCTAAAGGACTCAGGCTTGGATCTACATAGGCAGATCTGAGGTGCACAGCTAACAGGCCAGGGGCAGAAATACAATATGGTCTCTAGTCAAAGAAGGAGATGTCACTTCCATTTGTTTCTCACCTTTATGGGGCCTTATTGCAGCTCTTACACTAACTTTAAACATCTGCTTTGAAGGCAGGAAAACAAACAATTGACAGTGAACTGAATGTTCACTCAGTTTCCCAAGTACCTGAGAACCCCTAAATGATATCTATCTCACTTTTCAGAATTAAAAAACCCTATGCCCCTGCCAAGGACCACTGTGTTTGACCTTGAACTTACAGAGCCAGCTCAGCACCTCTTCCTGACAGACATCTCTAGAGTACAGTCTTTACCCAGTAAATAAAGGTCTGTTAGTTGACATTAGTTCTTTCCCTGATTACTACCAGTCTCCACTCAGAGACCCCAGCCTCCTTACTGAATCCGTAGGCATGGTGCTCCCAGTCTCTCTCTCCTCCGTTTCATCATTTTCCTGGCTACAAGCTTTTGCCCTCTCACAGTGGAGTCTTGGCAGGAAGTTCTCTCACACAAGGAGTATGCAGTCTATAAGCCAAGGGAAACTTACAAAGGCTTCCCAAACTTAAGAGAAAAATTAAAGCACTTTTCAAAAGCATAATATTCAGGACCCTTCCCCTCCAAAAGACCCAAGAGCCCAGAAAGCAGCAGCGACAGAGTGAAGAGTTCCAGATCCCAAACAAATCAGCTGTCCGTCCTCTGATCTGCTTGACATCATTCACACTCGGCCTGTAACAAATCAGAGCCCCAGAGAGCACCTTGTTCCTCCTTGGTAACAAGCACCAAACTCCCTCCCCCACAAATCAGTGGCAACTTCCAAGCCTGAGGCCTGGCAGCAGAAAACACACTGGCAGAAACTGTACATACCAAGTTGAAAACTCACCCTGTGACAGAAATACTATTAACTCAGGATGCATGGGCCAGGCCAGAACAGCTGTTGCAGCAGACAAGGGACTGGAACAGCACGGTAAGAATCCTAAATTGTTAGGATAATGAACTAAGGATATGTGGGCATTTCTGCAATGTTATTTGCTCTCAAACCCAGGTCTGTGGAAGATGACAGTGATTTAAGGTCAGGGTTTAAAGCACAGCCATTATTCAAATTCAGAATTTGATCAATTTTAGTAGACTCTGTACCTTTCTTTAGAAGAAGTGCAGAGCCATTTTTTAATTCAATTTCTACTACTCTAATCACTTGAATAGCCTTGTTGTGAATAGGCTATTCACAACTGTGTGAACAGCCACAGGGAAAGTTAAGAAAATAAGCCCAGAAGCTACTTGGTTTAACTTCATTCAGTAACTATCATGAAATCATTTATATGGCAGATATTACAAAAGATACTGAAATTCCGGCCAAGATGGAAGCAAAGGTAAAAATGCTTTGCCTCCACAACTACAGCAAAAATTACAACTAAACTATAAAACAAACATCATCCACATTCGTCAGAAAATCAAACTGTGTGGAAGTCCAACAACCAAGGATTTAAAGAAGCCACATTCATCCAGATGGGCCATGCACTACCTAATAGACAGAAATAAACACAGAGAGGCTGGCAAATTGAGGAGACAAAGAAATACGGCCCAAATTAAAGAACAGAATAAAACTCCAGGAAAAGAACTAAATGAAATGATGATAAGCAACCTATCAGATGCAGAGTTCATGACACTGGTTATCAGGATGCTCAAAGAACACACTAGGTATTGTAACAGCATAAAAAAGACCCAGGCATAAATGAAGTTTGCACTAAATGAAATGAAGAAAAATCCACAGGGAACCAACAGTGGAGGTGATGAAACAGAGATTCAACTCAAAGATCTGAAACCTAAGTAGAATAAAATATTCCATCAGAACAGCAAGAAAAAAAAAGAATAAATAGTTGTGAGTTTGTTGTCATTTTAATATTCAAAGTTTTTATCTTTTTCTTAAATAAGTCTTTTTTTTTTTTTTATTGTTGTTGTGTTACATCCATCCCTTTTTTGCTCCCCTCTGTCCCCCCACCCACCCACCCATTCCCCCCAAAGTCAATCCCACCTGTTGTCCATGTCCATGGTTCCTTTATACTAGGTTCTTGTCTAAGCTGCTCCCCATCTTTGCCTCTACCTCTCCCTCCCCCCTACCCCGTTCCCCTGACCACT
>PVIW01015954.1:0-18119 GCA_004026585.1 Noctilio leporinus | reverse complement strand
CACTACCTCAGCATCCTGTAAAGAAAAGTGGACTATGGAATCAAGGTAGTGATTACATTGGAAACCCTGGCTCTACCACAGTATTATCTAGTCAGCAATTCTCCCTTGCCCTCAGTTGCCTCATCTGTAATATAGGCTCAAGCACAGCCTACCATACAGAGTGTTTTAAGAATTAAATGAGATAATGTATATATAGAAAGCCCAGTATCTGGGGCATGTAGGCACTAGATTAATGCATGGTATTTTTTATTATTGTCACAGAATTGTCCATTTGGGAATCTCACCACCATTTTGAGTCTCACTTTTCTTACCTGCAGACAGGGTAATGTCAGCTATGTCACAGAGTTGCCGCCAGGACAGAAAATGGTGATGTGGTGGGCACTATTGTTAAGCAGGAAGGTCAAGGCAAGCCTCAGAGTCCTTTTTCTTGGAGGATGGAGGGTTCTGCCCTTGCTCTGACAAATAAGCATGTTGAAATGGTCATCATACTGGAGAGCAAAGTGCCATGGAGGAGGCTGTAACTGTAGCCACCGTGGCCGTGTGCCAATCCCTGGGTGCAGTGGGGTGTAGGCCAAGCTGCCCACATGGGTGACACACTCGCTGATCCCCAGAATAGCTTGGTGGGAGCCCAGAGATCCAGCTGGTTACAAAGAACCAGACCCAAGTGGACCTCAGGAAGCAGCCTAAGTGGGCCTGGGCCCGAGGGTAGGGGAAAGGGTATGGGCCTCAGGTCAAGTTCATAGTGGAAGGAAGGTTATTGTAAGAAGGCATGTGAAGTTCTGGAAAGCAGGGGAGGAGGCGATGGGGCTAAAGCCCTGTGACCATCCCAGCCTCCACTGTGGTATCCATTCTGCTGATGGTGACGCAGTGGCATGTCCCTTGCCCATGGCATCATGGGCCCACAGGTTATCCATGTGCCTTTGGCTACATGAAAATTCAAACCAAATTCCTACTTGGAGTGACTGAGGAGGGATCCCACTGTCTGTGGTCACTGCCTTACTCTAGATAGCAGGGGGTGGGTGGATCAGTCCCAGGTGGGGTGCCTTGTGGTCCCCACATGGGGTGCAGGCAAGGTGGGGTTCTACAGTTTCCAGAGAAACAGCAAGTTGTGTTCTTTTGTTTTCCAACCATTGAACATCCACTCCAAGTCCCTAAGCAAAACCTTCCAGGTGGAGGCCAAAATAAAAGGAAGGAGTCAGGGTCCCATGGATTTCTTCCCTGAGTCAGACCTTCCCACTTAGCTATCCCACGGGAGAGCTTGCGGCTGCATGGGCTACTAGCGACACCAATGAAAGCCCAGGGCTGGTTCTCTCCTGGTGTGACAACCCTTCCAGGGGGAGCCTGCAGGTGGCAGTGCCCTTGGGCTCTTCTGTACCTGCTCAGAAACGCTGCAAGCAACCTGGGAGGACACCCTGTACTCTGGAGCCTCCTTACGAAGGAGAAGTTTCTGGCCCTCACACTGTCCTGTTGCTGGACCAGCTGCAGTGAAGACATCTCTCCAGCCAGGACCTGCATATTCTCCCAAAGGGGATAGAAAGTCTGAGGAAGGCCCGCTTGGTGGGTACAACGGGGCTAAAGCCATCGGGACACAGGCGTCTTGGAAAAACTGGCTGACACGTCAGGCTTCCCCTGGGAAAAACAGTACAGACATTCTTGCCAAAATCTGTGTGTAACTTCAAGTGGTTTCCCGTCTCTCCCAGGCCCACCTGTGAATGCGGAGTTTAGGACAAAGTGCAATGGACAACGTGAGGTACACAACATGGCTAGCAGGACTTTGATGTACATGCCGATGAGCATATTTATGCCTAACTGGGTGGACATTCCATTATTGATACACATTTATGAGCCAATATTATATTGGCTATTGTTTCCCACATCAAATGAGAAGAAAAATTATCCTGTTGATAATCATCAGAAGACAAGCTCAAAAAATTTTGATCTTCACTAAACCTTCTACATCTTTCTCATGATTGCCCCCACATGAACCCACGTACTCTGAAAAGTGTGGGTTTCCTATGAATAAAGGAATGGATACTTATGTGAAAATCGGGAGATTATGGTGACTCTCAAATTTTATTTATGCTGTAAATTGATTCAATATGCATTTGTAAATTTCTCTTCAGTCAGAGTGGTTCTGTTTCCTGATAAAAACTGAGAAAACAAATCAAACCCCCTCCTCAGACCTGGCTTTTCATCTTCTCTTCTGGAGAATATGCCAGAAAACAGTGGCACCCTCTCAGAGTTCCTGGTGACATCTGAGGTCATCTCATCCAAACAGGGCAGCCCCCAGGGCACTGACCCCATGAACACCTTGCTCAGACACTCCAGCCTGCCTTACCCACCTCAAAACAGAAGGCTCCAGGGTCACAGAGCTGCAGTTTACCCCTTAACTGGGCAGGGGGGCCAGAGCGGGGATTGCTGGCCATGAGTTGGCTCAGACCCTAGGGACACACACCCTGGTGAAGCAACAGGGTGAGGCCTCCCTGTGGGTGCGGCCCTGCTGTGAGCAGAGGCAGTGAGCTGAGGCCCGAGGGTGGAGAACAGGATAGGTGGCAGAGGTGGCCCTGTTGGGGAGGGAGAGGTTCCCATATTTCAGTATCCCCTCCTGAGGCAGCACATGGGGTCCCTACCCATCTAGCCACAGATCCATTTGGCAGCCGCTTCTTCAGCACCTCAGCTGTGCCTGGCTGTTGTATTTTACAACAGGCTTGGTCTTTCTTATTTTACTCGGGACACCCTTTGGGGCTGTGGAAGGAGGACTGGTCTGTCACTTGGCTGAGATCCCAGGACCTGCTCAAGGTCACATGGGAGGTTGTGACCAGGATTGCCAGCTCTGTGACCCATGCCCCTCCTGTCCTGCAACCTTAGCAGGCCTGGTGGGAGACAGAGATCAAGGTGGTGGGGAAGTGCTGAAGTTCAAGGCTCCATCGGAGCTCACAAGTCCCCTTCGTGTGCCCCTTCCATGAGTGGGAAGCCCAGGGGGTCTTCATTCTAAAAACCTGCAGCTCCTGAGAGATGCTGGAGAAGCACTTAGCCCCATGGGAAAGCCTTCCCACGTGCAGAGAAGAGTACCAGAAATTGATTTTTTTTCATGGAAGGACATGCATTCTGTCCTCATGAGGTGTGCCCAATGAACTGACAGGAAGCTACTTCACCAAGGAAGGCACTAGACTAACAAGGTCACCATTGCTCTGTCCGCACAGCTCTGGACACAGACTGGTGGGGATGGCGCAGCTCATTTCAGGTGGGTCTGTTTTCTTTCCTCTCACTTCTGAATGAGGGTGGGGGTTCTGCCTGAATGGGCTGCAATACAGGGGATCAGTCAGCCGGACCCTGCTTAGCAGCTGGGAGCCAGAGGGGAGTCAGTGCACACGGACTCACACAAACCATGCACAGCAGACACACGTTGCACAGCACACACACATGTACACACAACACACCCAGAGGGAGCTGACAGAGTTGAGTGCTCTTTCTGGCTGAGCTGTTTACTGTTTACATGCTCGTTCAAGGTAACACGTACAGGCAAGAGAGGCCTTGGGCGATGTGACACAGCAGGAAGGAAACAAAGGAAGTGGGTGTCTGCCTGAGTGCCTGAAGCCAGCCCAGGTGCCCCAACAGGGACATCTGCTTCCACAGAGGGACGACACAGCATTGGGGGGACCCCTCCTGGCCGAACCCCGCAGGCAGCTGTTTCCAGGTGTTGTTCCCACAGTGGAGCCGTCCCAGAGCTGCTTCTGGCGGGAGCTGCCCTTGACAGTGACAGCCAGCAGTGCAGGACAAGCGGGGACAGCAGCTTCTGCCTGAAAAACTCAGTAGCCCCACCAGGAGCCGCCCCATCATGGAAGTGGGGGAATTGTGCCCCGAGTGCGCCCTCTGGTGGCAGCAAGGATCAGAGCAGCCTGAACAGGCCCGACCTGCAGGGGTTCTTCCTCCCATCCCCTCATTGGATATGCTGGGGGGTCTCTCTGTTCTTAGAGGAGGTGATGACTTCCTGGTGGTGGAGACAGGGCACTTCTCTCTGAGAAGCGAGGACATTGGAACCCTATGAGGGTATCTGGTGGGTCAGGATTGGGGAGCCTGGCCAGCCAGGCCTGATGGCAGGAGGGTGGCTTTGGTGGCCATGATGGCTGAAAACACCACCAGACCTGGGTCTAAAGGAGGGTGTTAATGCCGGGTCCCCAGGGCTGTCATGGGGATGCATTGAGAAGATGCAGATGAAGCCCCTGGTCCCGTTTCCTGGCCCAGAGCCCCCCATCCTCTTGTGTGGAGTTTGGTGCCACCTCCTCTGATGAGCTTTTCCGCTGGTCCCTTCTGTGCAGGTGCTGGGACCAGTGGGCGAGGGAGGGTCCTTTCTCCTGTATCGGGATGAATGTGTTCCTAAAAATCACCAAACTGTGAGAAATGATGGGGCAATGGTTCTCCGGGGGCAACACTGAAACCTTTGTCAGTGACACAGAAAAGGGCAAGGACCTCGTGAGAGCACATGTCCCATGGCTAAGCCACATGTCCATAGAAACCTCCCCTGGAGAAGGGGCTGAATCTGTCCAGGACATAGGTGCAGAGGTGTCTGCTATGAGCTGCAGGGCAGTGGAAAAGGGGGTGACGTCTAACACCAGGCTGTGGCTGTGGCTGGCAACACAGTGGCCGTCTGCAGGAGCTGGAGCCCATGGCAGGGTGTACGCATGTGTGTGTTCCTAGTCTTGGACCAGCTGGGACAGGTTTTCATGTTCACCCATGTTTCTTGTGAATGGCATCATGCATGTGCAAACCATTGGCGTGTTCTAAATTGTCCCCTAACATCCTGACTGCCTTCCAACAAATGCATGTGCCAAACAGTTGTTAGAGCAAAACTGGCTGCAGGATGGGCCCGGGGACCCCGTGCTCTGTCCCAGGGCAGCAGGCAGCCTCCCCACAGCACCAGGGGTCCGCAGGACACAGGGTCTGAGGCAGGGCACACTCACTCCTGTGTTTTCAAGCAACCGCAGTTTGCTTGTCTCTGCTCAAGGGCATTTGTAGGTTACTTTATCTAGTTTGAAGTTCGCCAGCCCCCCGAAGCAGACAGACGTCCTTGGTTGCTCCTGCAGCAGCGGGGATGAGGGTGAGCCCAGGTACAGGGGACCTGGCCCAGGGCTGCCCTCAGTGCAGCTCTCTGCCTGGCCTAGTCCATTAAAACAATGACATTCTCATAAAACCTGACAACAGCAAACACTCATTTTAACACCATGCAATTATTTAAATATGAACCGGTGAACCTCCCTTTTTGTGGGCTGGGAGGTACTGCTTTGGGGTATTAATTAATGAAAGTACAGATCCATCGTAATTAGCAAGTCATTTGTGAGAACTAAGAATCCACACATGAGGACAAGCATATAATTTGTTGGGCAAAGAGGCTGCAGCTTGACATTTTTAATTTGGTGACTCGCAAAATTTCACCAAATTCAGTAATAATTGACTTCAGAAGTCTCCTTTGAGACGTCTGAAAGTTTGAGGAAGGCCCGCTTGGTGGGTGCAACAGAGCGAAAGCCATCAGGGGCACAGGCGTCTTGGAAAAACTGGCTGACACGTCAGGCTTCCCCTGGGAAAAACAGTACAGACATTCTTGCCAAAATCTGTGTGTAACTTCAAGTGGTTTCCCGTCTCTCCCAGGCCCACCTGTGGATGCCGAGTTTAGGACAAAGTGCAATGGACAACGTGAGGCTCACAACATGGCTAGCAGGACGTTAATGTACGTGCAGATGAACATACTTATGCCTAACTGGGTGGACAACATTCCATTATTTATACACATTTATGAGACAATATTATATTGGATATTATTTCCCACATCAAATGAGAAAAAAATTATCTTATTGATAATCATCAGAAGACAAGCTCAGAAAAATCTGATCTTCACTAAACCTTCTACATCCTTCCCATGATTACCCCCACATGAACCCACGTGAACTGAAAAGTGTGGGTTTCCTATGAATAAAGGAATGGATAGTTATGTGAAAATCGGGAGATTATGGTGACTCTCAAATTTTATTTATGCTGTAAATTGATTCAATATGCATTTGTAAATTTCTCTTCAGTCAGAATGGTTCTGTTTCCTGATAAAAACTGTGAGAAAACAAATCAAACCCCCTCCTCAAACCTGGCCTTTCATCTTCTCTTCTGGGGAATGTGCCAGAAAATAGTGGCACTGTCTCAGAGTTCCCGGTGACATCTGAGGTCATCTCATCCAAACAGGGCAGCCCCCAGGGCATTGACCCCATGAACACCTCGCTCAGACACTCCAGCCTGCCATACCCACCTCAAAACAGAAGGCTCCAGGGCCACAGAGCTGCAGTTCACCCCTTACCTGGGCAGGGGGGCCAGAGGTGGGATCTCTGGCCGGGGGTTGGCTCAGGCCCTAGTGACACACACCCTGGTGAAGCAACAGGGTGAGGCCTCCCTGTGGGTGCGGCCCTGCTGTGAGCAGAGGCAGTGAGCTGAGGCCCAAGGGTGGAGAACAGGATAGGTGGCAGAGGTGGGCTCTCTTTGGGATGGAAAGTTTCCTGTATTTCGGTGTCCCCTCCTGAGGCAGCACATGGGGTCCCTACACATCTAGCCACACATCCGTTTGGCGGCCGCTTCTTCAGCACCTCAGCTGTGCCTGGCTGGACGCTAGGGCCGCAGCTGTAGCAATGATGCCGAGGCGCGGTGCTGAGATGGAGGAGCTGTGATTTCTGGGAGGGTAGAGACAGCCCACAACAGGGGTCTTTCTGGGGGGCCCCACACAGGATGGTCTAACCAGGCTGGGGGCAGCAATGGAGGCCTCTGCTCTGTCGCTAAGGCAGGGAGGGCTAGCCAGGGGAGGAGGCTGAGAGGACAAGAGAAAGGAGCCAAGGAGACTGAGGGAAGGGCACACAGGAAAGTTGGGGACACGTAGTCCCCCAGTGCCAGTGTCCCCTTCACACCAGCCCTTCTGCCAGACCCCTGTCCTGCACGAGTAGCCGGCTGCCAAGCTCAGCACTTCTCTGCACACTATTAACATTGATTCGAGAGCAAGTGGGAAGACAGGACCATCCTTCCACAGGACCTGCATCTGTGGGCAGAGAAGGCTCTCCTGAGGATGTAAGAGGCGGTCACTTTCCACAATGGAACTTCTACCAAATAGCCTTGTGGATAACGCCCCATGTCCTTCCAATCTTCCCTCAAGGTCACCTTCACAAAGAGGCCACTTGACCATCTGGCAGACAGCCCCTGCCCCCGCAGCCCACACTGGGGACTGCTTGCCCCTCTGCATGTCCCCAGATCACTCACCCTTCTAACAGACAGCTTCCTGTTTCCTGTGTTCACACACACCCTCCCTTCCCACACAACACGGGCTCCCCAAGGCCAGCAGTGACCCTGATCTTACTGCAGTGATGCCCCCACAGGGAACAGTGCCACCCATCTGTCACACCACAATGGATCCATGAATGGTCAATTGGGACACGTCCCTTTGCTAGAGACAGTGTCCTTGTGAATGTGGCCTCAGACCACAGCTGTCTTGTGGCACCTATGGCAAACATGCACTGACATTAACAAGACAGCACCTGCACTTGTGCACAGCTCTGCTCCCCTGCACCTACCGGGGGCCCTGCTCTGTGAGTCCGGGAGGCTGCAGTGCAGCCAGCACCAGAGGGAAGGTCAGGGAGAGGCCGCGGGTGAGCAGCGCAGAATTCCAACAGCAACTGATCTCAGGGAAGGAGTTATGGGAACCCAGCTCAGCTCATTCCAGAACCTGACTCCTTGGAGTTTTGGAAAAGCTGGGAAGATTCGTCAAGCCCTAGAAGGTGGCAGGAGCAGGATGAGTCTGAAAATTCATCTCTCAGTACACAGACTCCTGTGTGCAGGGACCCTGGGCTGTGGGGACAATGACAGGCACAACACCTCCTGCTGCTGACAGATAGTGAAAGATACCCAGGGGAGAGGGAGACCAGGACTCCTGACAGGAACAAAAACAGGCATGTTACTCTATAGAAACATGCAAACAGCAAATAAAGACCCAGAAGACAGGGGCTGAGGGTCAGACCCAGACATGAGCCTGGGCTCCTGTGCCCGCACAGAGCCCTCCTGCCGCAGCTCCAGGAGATGGTCTCATTGGGACAGGTTACCAGGCCTGGGATGTTTGGGTCCCTGTGATCTCAGGTCCCGCTGGGACTGGATTCTGCTGGAGGAACAGGACAAAGGGGCAGGGAACTGACCCTGTGGAGGGGTGACCACACCAAGCCCACAATGCACTGAGCACCCACTGGGCACTGGCCCCAACCACGCTGGGTCCTCATAGCCTCTCCCGTCCCTGTAAAAGACTCAGCAAAGCACACACACACGTTCTTGAAATTTCTCCATGCTTCCATTTATATGCTCTCCAACTTTACAATCTTCAATTTTTATTTAACACATCAAACCCTCCTGGCAAAAATGGAAAAAAACAAATGTACCCCCAGTATCTTATTTCAACAAGGGAGTAGAAGCTGCAGGTCAGAGCAGCAGGAGGTAAAGACAGGGATGGAGGGGGTTCAGCGCCCCCTCTGCTGGGCAGAAAGTGTGGTGGGGGGTTTGGGGGGCAGTGGGCGGGTCTCCACCTCCTCACATTATGCTGACAGGAGCACAGACATGCAGGGCCGGTTGCAGAAAGAGAAAGGAGATGTTCCTGAAGTCGCACAGGGGTTTGGTGGGCCTGTGTATGAAGAAGCTTCCATGGCCTATTCCCTGAGAAGACAGTTGTCTCACGCTGTAGAGGAAAATAATCATGAACACATGCAGGGCAGTCACTGCAGGTGGTGACCATGTCAACAGCCCACCTTCCACTGACAATAAGCCAGAGGATCCCCATCCACCCTGCCCTAACCCTGCCCCTGTCAGGTCTCACCTTTACAAGCAGTGAGAGACACATCAGAGCCCTGGGTACTGTCACCACCTGGGTGGCATAAAAACAGGACATGGTCAGAGCCCCAGGACAGGAGACTAAAGGAGGAGCTATGGGGGTGAGGCCCCCCATAGACTCCCATCTGCACTGACAGAGCATCTCAGGGCCCCCTCCATACTCACAAGCAGACTGAGAATAGCTCCCTCCTTTGCCACCTGTGGGAAGAAAACACCCTGTCAGAGAGCAGGGAGGAGGCAGGTCCATGAGGTCCCAAGGAGCCCTCGTCCTGGTGCCCAGGGAAGTTTCCACAACTGTGGCTACAGACTCGGGACAGGATCAGGAAACCTCAGGGAAGTACAGGTGCAGGACCTGGACCACCTTCGTCCTGAGGGCTGTCCTCAGCAGGGAACTCCCTGCTGACCTGAAACAGTTGGGGACCATGTCCCTATCCCTAGAATCAGCCAGGTAGGAAATCTGTCCCTTATATTCTCACGAGTCTTACTAAAGAGTAAGTGTGAGCAAACAGGACCCCAGACAGGCAAGCACATGCGTGAATGAATGTCCTGCTCCCCATTAAGGAAGCGGGACACAAGTCTACCTGGGCTTGAAACCCCAGTGGGACCAGAAACTCAACCCACCCTCCCCTACCTGCGCGCTTCCTCCACCACATCACAGCTCCAGCCACAGCTACAAGGACAAGCAGGACACCAAGGACACCCAGGATGATGATGAGGGTCTGAGGGGGCTGCCCTGCACAGGGAACAGAGGGTGAGGCCTGAGCCCGGCCTGCCCCGCCCCTCAAGTCCTGCTGAGGCCCTTGCACCCCAGGAAGAGGGCGCCCAGGCCCTGCTCACCCCCTGGCTGCTCTTCCCATCGCAGGGTCAGCGGCTCTGGTAGCCCCTCGTGCTGCACGCGGCACGTGTATCTCTGCTCCTCCCCGAGGGGCACCGCCAGCGCCGCCCACTTCTGGAAGGTCCCGTCCCCCGCGGGCCTGGTCTCCACCAGCTCCGTGTCCTGGGTCTGCTCCTCCTCGTCCCGCCACCAGCTCAGGGCGATGTCCGCAGGGTAGAAGCCCCGCGCCCAGCACCGCAGGGTGACCAGGCCCTCAGACATGGGGTGGCGGGTCACCTGCGCCTCTGGAGGGTCTGAGCAGAAGGAGAGGAACTTCAGGGACCTTCGTCGTCCTGGGAAACTGCCGCAGCCCTGTGTGCTGGGGAAGCAGCACGACACCCAGACCCCCGCCTGGATGCAGGACCCTGAGATGAAGTCCCCGTGTTTACAAAGTTCTGGAACCAGAGACACAGCCCCGGGCAGGAGGCGGGTCTCTGAGGGGAGAAAAGGCTCTTCTGGTCCCGACCTGGGTGGAGGCCACGGGGCTCCGAAAAGCCGGGTCTGACCGGGGACCCTGGGTGTGGGGGGCACAAGGGCTGAGGGAGACGGTCCCCAGGGGTCCCGGGGCCACGGCCAGAGGCCAAGGGAACCGCTGACCGGCTCTTTCAGGGTTCTTCACCCTGCACCCCCGAGAGGTGCACCGCACCCCTGAGTGTCCCTGCGCGGAGGGCGGGTCCCTCTCTGGCTGCGCGGCTGGAAAAGGGGGGCGGCTCCCGCTCCCGACCACGACGAGGGGTTCGGACCCTGATCCCCTTGCCTGTCGCCTTGTTGGGGCCCCGCCCGAGGGAGGTGGGGGCCCGCAGCCCCGGTACCTGCGCGCTGCAGCGTCTCCTTCCCCTTCTCCAGGTACTGGCCCAGCGACTCCCTGCACATGCCCTCCGCGTAGATCTTGACCCGCTCCGCCGCACCCGCCTGCTCCAACTGGCGCTGGGTTCTCTGCGCCGCCGCGTCGGCCGCGGTCCAGGTCTGCAGGTCCTCGTTCAGCGCGAGGTAGTCGGCGCCGTCGTAGGCGAACTGCTTGTACCCGCGGAGGAGGCGCCCGTCCGCCCCCACGTCGCAGCCGGAAATCCCCTGGAAGGTGTGAGACCCTGACCCCGCCCCGAGGTCAGCCCCGCCCCCCGGCCGCCCCACCTTCCCCGCGGGGATCCCCCAAAACCGAAACCTAAAATCCCGCCTGCGCCTCCCGGGTCGGCCTCGGGGTGCAGTAGGATGGGGACCCTCGGGCGCCCCGCTGGGGGTGGGGACGCAGTCGTGGGGGCCGGGCCCGCGCTCACCGCCGGCGCTCTGGTTGTAGTGCCCGCGCAGGGTGTTCAGGTTCCCTCGGAACTTCTGTGCGGTTCCCATAAACACCCGCGTCTGATGGTCCCAATAGTGCGGGAACCACTGCTCCACCCACGGCTGCTGCATCCACGGCGCCCGCGGCTCGGCCCTCGGGGTCTCGGCATCGCCGTCGAACCGCACGAACGGCGTGTCGTCCACGTAGCCGACGACGATGAAGCGGGGCTCCCCGCGGCCGGGCCGGGACACGATGGTGTCGAAATACCTCAGTGAGTGGGAACCTGGGGGCGGAGAGGCGCTGAGACCCGCGACCCTCCTCCCGGCGCGGATCCTGGGTCCGCGGTCACCGGGACAGGACGCGGAGGGCCCGGGGGACGGAAAAGCGGGGACTCTACGGGGCGTGGGGTCTGCGCCCGGGTGGCGGGGTCGCGCCTTCCGCGGGATCCTTCGCCCCCGCCGAGGCCGGTCCCGCGACCCCGCACTCACCCGCCCAGGTCTCGGTCAGGGCCAGCGCCCCGGAGAGCAGCAGCAGGAGGCTTGGGGACCTCCTGACCCCCATCCTGCGCGGTTGGGGCGAACCTGAGTCCGGAAGTGCTGGCGGGCGGGGGACTCATAACCCGCAGCGGCGGCGACGCAGATTGGTTTTCCAGAAACGGGCCTCCAATGAGAGGGACAGGTGGGGACGCGTCACGAGTATCCAGGAGGGACAAGTGAAACCGGGGATCCAGGGACTCCCCAACACCGAGCTTCCCTCAGAGGCTCGGCCCTGGGCTGGGACGCTGAGAGCCAGGCCTGGGACATGGGCCTCTGTCCTGAGCCCTCCTCCTGCTCTGAGTCCCTGTCACACTGTGTCCTGAGTCCTGGCCGCCAGGTCTGTGTGAGGAAACCAGGGAGAGACCCCCAGGCTGGGCCCAGCGCCCTCTCCACACCTGCTTTTCCAGGAACCCCCTCTCCCTGAAATGGACTCTCTGCTGCCACCCCTTCTCTCCCCCCTGGACTCTTCCAGAAGGAAACTCACCCCTGGGAACTGGATGCCAGAGAGGAGCTTCCCGGGGAAAGGGGTGGAGGACAGTTACTTTCTCTTCAATCCTGGAGGAATTGTGTCTGAACACAGCTGACAGAGCTCTCGGTCAGTGTCCTTGTTACCCAGGCACCGCAGCAGGAAGGAAATCTGGGAAACTCCTTAACCTGCATCACATCACCCAAATCCCTCTGCCCTGTGAGGACAACAGGCTCCAAGGAGGAGGCTGGGCATCTTTGGGGACCACTGTTCAGCCTCGCACATGTGGCGAGGGTGACATCACTGAGGCTGAGGGAGGCAGCATCCTGGGGAAGGGGAAGTGAGCCAGGAGCTAAGAGCAAGGGGGGAATGGCGAGGGATCCTCAGGGGGCTCCTACAAGGAGGGGAGTGAGGGGGTCCAACCTGATGACTGATGAGGGGATGTTAGGGAGGAGGGAAAGGAAACAGTCAAAGTGGTGGAGGGCCAGGACCCCACCTGCTTGCACACCCAGGGCACAAGTCAGTGGGAGGGAGACACCCCATGGGAGGACTTCAGAGGGAGCCCTGTGGTCAGGGAGACCCGTTTGTGTCAGAGCTGCGGGGTGCTGGGCCCCCCTGGGGAGGCTGTGCAGCTGTGGTCCTGGGCTGAGGACTCTGGGGCACAGTGGGCCTGTGTCAGGGGTTAGGAGGGGGTGTGGAAGGAGACAGAGCAGGGTGTATGGAGCTGTGGAGATGAGCGTGACGATGTTTAGGGGAACAGGGGTGAGTGAGAGCAGCAGGGAAGGGAATAGATGAGGTTCACCCTCGTGGATCCAGAGGTGAGAGAGAGACAGGGTGGGAGGAGCAGGGTTTTTGTCTCTCCCTTGGGCTCTGTGGGTGGAGATGAGGTTTGGGGCAGTTGGGGCTTAGTTCTAGCCCTCAGCCCTGGATTGTGGGGTGCAGTGCCTGTTGGAGAGGAGGGGTGTTAGAGGCCATGCATGACTTCACCCCTCACCCTGAGAGACACACTGTGCTCACAGTGGGTCTCAGTGTGACAACTGCTGTTGGAGGTGTGACTTCTGAGCATGCGGTGTGACCCTGCCCCAGAACCCTCTTCTGGACTCCTGAGAGGACAGAAGGCCAGGAGAGCTGTGGTCCTTGTCCCAATAGTACCAGTGTGCATGTCCACATGTGGAAGGTGTAGGCACTGAGATGTTGTTCCCAAATAAGAGATTTCAAAACCTGAGTTATAAAACAGAAATAGGGAGTAGGAGATAGTGTGTCTAGTTTTCCGTTTTCCCTGGTGTTGCATCAAAGGGCAGAGGAAGGGTTCTGGAGGGGATGGGACCCCCAGAGATGGCGGGGGGCACTGAGCGACCCCCTTCTCCAAGTGAAGGACATTTGTAAGATGATGTAGAAATGTTTCTATTACTTTGAAACCTAATAATATTAGAGAATTACAGTTGTTGCCTTCTACATAATATCATTGTTTGAAGAGAAAGGTTATATTTCAAGAGATGAATACTGAAATATTTAGGAGTGAGGTTCATGATATTGGCTGATTTTCAAATATTTTAGCAAAAATTATAGAAATAAAAATACGACAAAATATTAAGATGATGGAATCTAGGCTGATGACTATTATTCTTTCAAACTTCATGTATCTTTTAAATTTTTCCCAGTTATTTGGAGAAGCTATTAGAATGATAATGCCTATTGACATAGAAATGTCACAATATAATATTAAATGAAAATGAGGCTTTACATGTGTGTGTGTGTGTGTGTGTGTGAGAATGTGTGTTGGAGTGCGTGTGTCCCTGCGGGTGCTGTGTCTGGGCTGGTGTGCAGCAGGGTGTGTGGCGTCCCAAGCCTTCACTCACTCACTCACTCAACAGATGTTTTAAAATCAACAACCAGGCACTGTCAGGACAGTGGAAACAGGGCTGTGGAAGTCAAATCCCTGTCCTTGTCCTGATAGAGCTTCTACTCTCAAGGAGGGGCAGGCAGTATAGGATGAAATAAATAGGTGTGAAAAGATGTGTGAGTGCCCTGGGTGTGAACAAAAGCAAAGCAGGGTGGGAGGGGTCAGAGGGAGACTGGAGGTGTCCTGGGCCCTGCAGGGTGAGCCTCTCAGCGAGGGGAGGACACTTGGGGAGACTGTCAAGGAGGGTGATGCTGCTGGGATGACAGGTTTTCAGGCCCCAGAGCAGCACCAGGTGTGAACAGCCTGGGCCCTGTGCTGGAGGAGCCCAGGGAGGACCTGGATCCAGGCCCCACATGCGTCCCCGCTGTGTCATCTGGACTGAGCTGGAAGGGGTCTTGCAAGTGGGAGGGACTTTAATGCAACAGATTGTGCACAGCTCACTCCAGACAGTCCAAGCAGATGTTCATTTATGTTCCAAACGGTTGATCTGAAGCACGTTTTCCTTCCCTTCACCATTGGTTTTGTGTGTGTTTCCCTTTGTTTCACTTGGCCTAACCTTCATTTTTCCTCTCATGTGTTTTCTGTACCCAAGCATATGTGTCAAGCCTGAGAGCATCTTTATCAACAGCGTTTTAAACTGTGTGTCTCTCATTGTGGCATCTGTCAAGCTGGCTATTTCTTTGTCACTTAGTTCAGCTACTGGGATCTAATTTGGTCCCTTTTTGAGCCATATTTCTGTCTCCTCATCTTGACCTGCTGCTGTGTTTTCCTCTGTGTGTTAGGTAGAGGTGTGGCACCTGGTGAGCTGTAAGGGGCGGAGCCTCAGGATTCATCAGTGTGGGGAGACAGTTTCCCCAAGCTGTGACTGTGACACTGAATGTAGGGGAGCAGCCCGAGAGGGAACAATGCTGCTTGCTCAGCACTGGTCCCTGTTGTGACTGTGATTTTCCCCAGCCGACCCCTGCTGCCCTCCTGCCACAGCGGCTGCACTGCCCACCCGTGGGGGCAATTCCCACACCAAACTGCTGCCTCTGAGTCCCAGCTCCACCCCTGCGACCCAGGTACATGAGCATTTCTCCCTTCTATCTTTCGTCTGTTGGGCTTCCGTGCAGTTTGATTTATGGCATTTCTGGCTGTCTCTAGCTTTGAGGTGGGTGTACCCACTTTTGGGTGGGGAGGGAGATGCAGTGTGTCTATGTCTCCATCTTAGATTTCTCTTCGTCTGTATGTCTTTCTGTCCTGGATCATCTGGGTCACCTGCATCTGTGTTCATCATCACACCTATGGTAGGGACTCACCGAAGTTGCACAATGTTCACATTTAATGCATTTTCTCACCTGATTAATGGCTCTGTGTGCCTTTCCCACCTCTCTGTCCTTGTACTGGTCTTCCTTTCGTCCTGAGTGTCGGTCACTAAGTAATGTTGGATAAGTTCAGTGTAGATTTAAGTACAGTTAGAGAACTTGGTTGTTTTGAACACTAGATTTCAATTTTTCTGGGTAAAAATATTATTGCTTCTCTTTAAAAAAAAAAAAAAGGTTTTTTCATTATATTAGAGAGAGGAAGGGAGGGAGGAAGAAAGGGAGAGAAGCGGCAATGTCTGGTTGCCTTTCACGTGCCTCCAGGGCACATGGCTGGAGACTTGACTTGAACCTGGTTTTGTGCCCTGACTGGAAATTGAACCAGCGACGTTTGAGATTGCAGGCCAGCACCAATCCATTGAACCACAACAGCCAGGGCTTAATATCATGACTTCCCTTGGGCGATGGTAGGTGTTTATGTGTCCTCTTGAGTGTACATTTGTGTGTTCCACTGAGTACACCCGCGTGTCCTGCAGGCGTGGGGCTGTCTGACTTTCCTTTCATACTAAGCTGAAGAAACAGGACTTGGTGGCCACACTGTGGAATCTCTATTAACACTGAACAGCCTGGGCTTTGGGACATAAACTGTTGACATTGTCTTACTCAGTTTGTCGATGAAACAACATATTGTTCCCTTTCCCCCTGAAGGTCAAGGTTGATGTCTCCTGTTCCAGGTGACCCAGGGTTGATGTTCATCTGGAAACTGCTTTTGCTCAGAGGAGAGGATGAGGGTGGGGGTGGGACAGGGGAGGAGGGCAGAGATTTCCCCTAGTTGGGCTGGTGGATGGTTCACAGACCCTAAGCTGCAGAGACCCTTGAGGACACTCCTAGCAGCATAGTGTCACCCTTGCCCAGCTGCTTACACGGTGTGGAGGAGCAGCACAAACAGGGTGTCGTCGACTCTGGGAGCAGCATTTTTAAGCTTTGCTCTGGCTCCCCTTCCCTTCTCCACAGGCCTCATCAAACGTGGGTACCTGGTCCAGTGGCGCCGGGGGAAGGAGGAGCCTTATTCATGTGTAGGGCCGCAGAAGCAGCATCAGTCCCATGTGGAAGGTGGCCTCACTGCACTGAGCGGACACCTGGGGAGCAGGGGGAGCAGAGATGCACACGTTGTGCGAGAGGGACATGACACGGTGTCCCGGCCACCATGGAGTTCTTTAGGAGCACTGGGGACACAGTTTATAAAAGCTCCTTGAGCTGAATTCATCAGCCAGGGTACCCACTGTGAGTCCAGGTCCAACAGGTCTGGATGAACATACACAGTCATGCACTGGCCACCCCAACTGACATGTCCCATCTCCCTGAAAGGTCACCCCTTGGCTGCCCCACCTTGATTGTGACCATCCTTGACCTGCTTTGTGCCACACAGATTCCTTTTGTTTTTTTAGTTTCACAGTTGGGAAGTTATACCACATGAACTATTTTGTAAGCTTTTTTCTTTCATCCTGTGTATGTGTTAAATATTTGTCCATGTTTTTGCAAGCATGAGACACTGACTCCCTTTCATTGCTGGGGAATGTGCTCTTGTGTGAACATGGTGCAGTTCCTCATCTCTGCACCTGCTGATGGTGCTGGGTCCTTCCCAGGTGTCAGCATTATGGATAAAGCTGGCCTGCTTCTCCATGTACAAGTCCCGCAGAGACGTGCTTATATTTTCCTGGTACCCTTAGGTCAGAGAGAAAGTACATGTGAAATATTATGACATTGTTAAACTACTTTGCAAGGGGTTTCTACCATGTTGACGTCCCACCAGCCATGTACGGGAATTCCAGTTGCTCTATGGCTTGGTCAGTACTTGGTCAGCTGCACCCCTGCCTGGGGCTCCTGCTGAGGACCCAGGCTGGCAACCTGCATCATTGAAACCCAGCCTCATCCAGGAACCTGATGCACATGGTGACAGTTCCTGTGACAGCTCGGAACCACGAACTGCATGTACGAGAAGTGGTGGGACTTGGATCCTCTCAGACAGGGCACCCCATCCCTTCCTAGCTTTGGGATTGAACTCCTCTGAGCCACACCTTGTCATCAACGAGTCAGAGTTCAGTATCCACGGTTGCCATAGGGAAATGCTAGTCGGATGTAACCATGAACCCACTGTAGTTTCTGGAGGGAGACCAAGTTCAAGTGCATCTTCACAGACACCGCATGTGCACCTCTGCGCCTGACTCCCATGACCTGCCACCCCCTGCAGAGTGGAGCTCCCTAAGTGGGGGCGACGGGAGATTAAGAAAAACACAACACACTTTAGAGAAAAGCGGGGACCAGGTGGAGCATTGCCCTGGAATGGAGAGACAATGACCCTGAACTCAGTCTCCAAGTTCACTGTGTAGGGGTTGGTAGATAAAGCTCAAGGAGGTTTGCAGACTGAAGGGAACACTGCGGGCAAAGATTGTTCCATTGTACCCAAAGAATCCTGAAACACCAATTCATAAGAACCTATGCACACCTATGTTCATAGTGGCACTATTTACAATAGCCAAGTGCTGGAAACAGCCTAAGTGCCCATCAATGGATGATTGGATCCAAAAACTTTGGCACATTTACACAATGGAATTCTATACAGCAGAAAGAAAGAAGGAACTTGTACCCTTTGCAACAACATGGATGGAACTGGAGAGTATTATGCTTAGTGAAATAAGCTAGTCAGTGAAGGACAAATATCATATGATCTCACCCATTACGGGACAACAATGAGCAAAACTAACAACAAGCAAAACAGAACCAAGTATATGAATACAAGGAATAGGCCTTCAGTGGTCAGGGGGAAAGGGGTTGGGGGGAGGGGGGAGGGGGAAGGCAGAGGCAAGAAAG
>PVIW01015953.1:0-18123 GCA_004026585.1 Noctilio leporinus | reverse complement strand
TGCTTGATATATAGTTTTCCATCCCTTCACTCTCAATCTGTGTCGATCTTTTGTTCTGAGGTGGGTCTCTTGAAGACAGCATATATGTGGGTCATGTTGTCTTATCCATTCGGCTACCCTATGTCTTTTGATTGGTGCATTTAATCCATTTTCATTTAAGGTTATTATTGATTGATACTTATTCATTGCCATTTTCTCCCTTTGTGTCTGTATTCCTCTTTGGCTTTCTCTGTTTTTTTTTATTTTATTTGTTTACTTATTTTTATAGCAGACCCTGTAGCATTTCTTGCAATGCTGGTTTGATAGAGGTGTATTCTTTTAGTCTTTTTTTTTTGTCTGGGAAGCTCCTTATTTCTCCTTCTATCTTGAATGAGAGCCTTGCTGGGTAGAGTATTCTTGGTTGCATGCCTTTGTTGACCATGACTTGAAATACTTTTTGCCATTCCCTTCTGGCTTGAATTGTTTCTGTTGAATAATCATTTGATAGACTTATTGGAGCCCCTTTGTATGTTATTTGTCTTTTCTCTCTTGATGCTTTTAGGATTCTCTCTTGGTCTTTGAAAATTTGCTATTTTAATAATAATGTGCCTTGGTGTTGGTCTGTTTGGGTTGATCCTCATTGGGACCCTCTGTGCTTCCTGAACTGGATTCATGTTTTCACTCCTCATGTTAGGGAAATTTTCTATCATGACTTTTTTAAACAGGTTTTCCATTCCTTGTTTCTCTTCTCCTTCTGGTATCCCTATGATACGGATGTTGTTACATTTCATGTTGTCCTGCAGCTCTCTTAACCCCTCTTCAGTCTTAGTCTGCCTTTTTTTATTCTCTTGTACTGTCTTGGAGTATTTGTCTACATTATCCTCCAACTGGCTGATCTGGTCCTCTGCTTCCTCTAGCCTACTGTTGATTCTTTCTACTGTATTCTTCAATTCAGAAATTGTATTCTTCATTTCCTCCTGGCACTTGATAGTTTCCATGTCCTTTTTCATGCTGTTATAGCTCTCAGTAAGTTCCTTGTAACTTCCCTAGAGTTCTTTGTAATTTCCCTGGAATTCTTTGTAATTCCCCTGGAGTTCTTTGTAATTTCCCTGGAGTTCTTTGTAGTTCTCCTGGAGTCATTTACAGTTTTCTTTGATGTGGCTGAGCTCACTGAGCTTCTCTATCATCATTCTTTTGAATTCCTTATCTGATAATCCAGGTGCCTCTGTTTCATTTTGTATTCTTTCTGGGGATTCTTCCTTTCCTTTTGGTGATGGACTGATTCTCCACCCCACCCCCCCATTTTAATACCTGTTGTTTATTAATTCATTGTGTGAAGCAATATATCATTTGGTTTTAATTTGCATTTCTCTGATGACCAGTGAAGTTTCGCATCTTTTCATATGTCTATTGGCCATATGTATGTTCTCTTTGGAGAAGTGTCTATTAGATCCTTTGTCCATTTTCTAATTGGGTTGTTTTGTTTTGTTTTTTGTTTAATCAAAAAATAATTTATTTATCACTTTCAGAGAGTGGTGAAGAGAAAGAGGCAGAAAGGGAAAGAGATATCAATGTATGATTGCCTTTCACCTGCCTCCAGCTATGACCTGGCTGGAGACATGGCTTGTCACCTGGTTACATGCCCTGGCTGGGAATTGAACCAATAACCTTTGGGTTTTCAGGCCAGTGCCTTATCCGCTGTGCCACCAGCCAAGCGCTAATTGTTTGTTTTTTTTTAATTGGTGTTAAGTTGTATGAGTTTCTTACATACTTTGGATATCAATCTCTTATCAGATATGTTATTTGCAAATACCTTCTCCCATTTAATAGGTTGTCTTTTCATTTTGTTGATAGTTTCCTTTGCTGTACAAAAAAGTTTTAGTCTTATATATTTCCATTTGTTCACATTTTTGTTTTGTAGCCCTTGACCAAGGAGACATATGGAAAAAGATACTGTTAAGAACAATGTTAAAGAGTTCATTGCTTATGTTTTCTTCCAGGAATTTTATGGTTTCAGTCTTACATTTTAAGTCTTTATTTTATTTTGAGTTTATTTTTATGTGATATTTGAAGTGGTTCAATTTCTTTCTTTCTTTCTTTCTTTCTTTCTTTCTTTCTTTCTTTCTTTTCTTTTCTTTTCTTTTCTTTTTTTGCATATATTTGTCCAGTTTTCCAAAAAGCCGTGTATTGAAGATACCACGTTTATCCCATGGCATATCCTGTCATCCATTGCTATAGATTAATTGACCATATAAACAAGGAGTTATTTATAAGCACTCTATTCTGTTCCATTGGTCTATATGTCTGTTTTTATGCCAGTACTATAATGTTTTTATTATTGTAGCTTTGTAGTATAGTTTGATATCAGGATTTGTAATATTTCCCACTTTGTTCTTTCTAAAGATTTCTTTGGCTATTGCGATCTTTTGTGGTTCCATATACATTTTAAAATTAATCATTTTAATTCTGAAAGAATGCCATTGGTTATTTAATAGAGATTACAATGAATCTATTTTTTAAGTAGTGAGAATATTTTAACAATATTAATTCTTCCAATTCATGCTATAAGTGTTCACAGACTACGTGTCATCATTGGCTTTACTCTCCTTTTTGTATGTTTTCAACATCAACTAAGATTCCACTCACAGGCATGGTACATTCTTTAATTTATTTATATTCTCTTCATTTTTTTCTCCAATGCCTTATAGTTTTTTGGGTACAGGTATTTCACCTTTTTGCTTAAATTTATTCCTTGTTATTTTATGCCTTTTGATGCAATTGTAAATGGGTTTGTTTTCTTAATTTTTCCTTCTGATCATTTATTCCTAGTGCATAGAAATGCAACATATTTCTGTATACTATTTCTGTATCCTGTAATTTACTGAATTCATTTATTACTTCCAAAAAATTTTTGGTGGGGCCATTAGGGTTTTCTATATATAGTACCATGTCATTTGAAAATAATGAGTTTTACTTCTTTCTTTATGATTTGTCTGCTGGGGTTTTTGTTTGGGGAGAGTTTTATTTTTCTTCTCTGATTACTGTGACTGAGACTTCTAATACTATGTTAATAGAAGTGATGATAATGGGCATCCTCATTTTATTCTTTATCTTAGAGGAAAAGCTTTCAGCTTTTCATCTGTTAGTGTGATATAAACTGTGAGTTTGTCACTTAGAGCCTTTATCATGTTGAAGTACATTCCTCTACTCTCATTTTGTTGAAAGATTTTAATCATAAAAAGATGTTGAATTTTGTTAAATGCTTTTCCTGCATCTATTGAGATGATCATATAGTTTTTATCCTTTATTTTGTTAATGTGATATATCATGTTGATTGATTTATGGATGTTGAGCTATCCTTGCAGCCCATTTGGTCATGGTGTATAATCTTTTGATGTATTTTTCAATCCAATATGCTACTATTTTGTTGAGAATTTTTGCATTATGGTCATCAAGGGTAATAGCTTGTAATTTTCTTTTCTTTTTTGTGGTATCTTTGTCTGGTTTTGGTATTGGGGTGTGCTGGCTTCGTAGAATAAGTTTGGAAGTATTCCTTCCTCTTTGATTTTTAAAAATAGTTTAAGAAAGAGGCATTAATTCTTCCTTGAATGTTTGGTAGAATTCCTGTGAAGCTATTTAGTCCTGGACTTTCTATTGTTGTTGTTGTTGGGAGTTTCATGATTGCTGCTTCAATTCCATTGTTGGTAATTGGTCTTTTAGATTTTTCATGTTTTTCTGGGTTTTTATTATTTGGGGGCCTAAAATTGTTTCATGTATAATATTAACCATTTTGAAAGATGAAAAACTTTACTCTTTTTAAAAATATTCACACAAAATCCTGTAAGGACAGCTTTATTAGGCCTATGAAATGTAAATTGATTCAAAGGAATAAAGTGCAGAAATAGATCAGGAGTCAAATTTCCATGACATGCCTTTGAATTAGATCACTTTTGTACCACTCGAGACCAATCAATTCTAAACAAACCACTAAATTGAGTCATAAGAAATTGCTATCATTTTAGCATTTTCTGGACTACAAAATGGCAATTCCCTATAGTTTAACTAACAGATGGCTTTTGAGAACATGACCTTTGTTAACTTTTCTATTTCTTGGGAATAATTTCTCCCTACTTTAGTGGCAAATGCCATATTTTTCTCTGTTTGGTTTTTGATAAAATGTCCCATAGACAAGCATAAAACTTTATTACAATATTTAACTTTTTCCCCTTTATTTTAAAGATTTAAAAAACTTTTATTATTTTCAGACAGAAGGGCAGGGAGGGAGGAAGAAAGGGAGAGAAGCATCAATGTATGGGTGCCTTTCACCTGCCTCCAGCTAAGGAGGCTGGAGACCTGGCTCGGAACATGGTTATGTGCCCTGACTGGGGAATTGAACCAGTGACTTTTGGGTTCAAAAACTGGCACCAATCCACTGAGCCACACCAGCCAGGGCCACAATATTTAACTTTAATTAGTGAACTCATCATATAAGTTGCAGTGACTTTGTACCTTATATTTACTACATAGGGACTTCTGATAAATGCATTCACACAAATCAATACAATCACAGAATCCAGTTTTTAGTAGAAACTAATGCCTATAAATATGTAATCTATTAATAAATAACAAAAGGCTTTGATCCATACCCTGCAGACTATTAAAAATTATACTCTCAGTTAAAATTTACTAGAAGAACACCTAGTCTCAGTAGCAAATGCCCTTTTATTGAACTATTTACTTTAAGTAATTGTACTTCTTCTTAATATTAAGGGTAGTCTATTAACCTTTAACCAATACTTTCCAATGCTGGTTTACACACATTTAGGATTTAAGCATTAAAAGAGGTATTTTCTTTAAGGCAATTAAAAATATATACTAGCCAACTACAACAAGCCAAGATTATGGAATAAATAAATCCATTCATGGGATGAGTGGTGAGGCATTATTGAGGTTTGTTGATTTGGGGGTTGCATGGAATATGTCTAGCTCAAAGTTAAAAATAAAATCATCCTCTAAAACTAAAGCTAGGAAGGTCAATACAGCATCATGAAATTAGTTTCTTGAAAAAGTAACATACTAAATGATACTTTATGTATTTACTGTTCATAAGACAATTGTTTCCTAAAGGCATCTAAAAAATCAAATCTGCAAAGATCTCCTCTAAATATATGAGGGGTAGCAAAATACAAACTTGGAATTACCTTTTGGAGGGTAGGCTTCTTGTAGTACAGGGTTCCCCAGCTAAGTGAGTGCCCTAGGAACCCATCTTTATCAGTGTACCAGCTGGCAATGTTGTGAGAGGCTGTGTTCAGCTTCAGTGATTTTTTAAAGACTTTTAATGTATTTGCCCATTTCATGGTGGGCTATTTAGAAGTGCACCTGCCCACACAGCCCTGAGTGCTCAATAGTTTTTGACCAAAAATAGTGTGACTCCCATGCTCCACCCTCCTATTCACCCAATCTCACCCAAGCATTTTTTTTGTTTGTTTCTCTGGATGAAAAATGTCCTCAAAGAGAAACACTTTGCTGATGCAAAAGAGATGAAACAAAACACAACAGAAGCACTAAAAGGCATCAAAATCAACAAGTTCAAAAACTGTTTTGAGCAGTGAGAAAAATGTCTTGGTAGGTATATTGCATCAAGTGGAGAGTACTTTGAAAGTGACTGAAGTTTAAACATGTAAGAATAAATACACAATTTTTATAAATAAATTTGAGCTTTGGGGTTCCCCTCCTTGTACGTAAAATATAACTTGAGTCCAGTTAACTCTGAGACATCATGTTAGAAAAAGTGATTTTCGACAAGGGTTGTGTATAATTTCTAGAACAGTCTGTGTATAAAGTAATATTTCCTGTGGTCATATCATATGCCTACAATTTTTTAAATAGGAAAATATGACTTTGGTTTTCATAGGTATATTAGTTTCCTATGGCTGCTGTAACAAAGTACCACAAAATTGGTGGATTGAAACAGCAGAAATCTATCCTCTCATGGTTTTGGAGGCTAGAAGTCTGAAATCAGTATCACTGGCTGAAATCAAAGTTTTGGTAGGTCCTCACTCCCTCTACAGGCTCTACGGAAGAATCAACTCCTCTACCCTTTCAGCTCCTGGAGGCTGCCAACTTTCTTTGATTTGTGGCTGCATCACTCCAGTCTTCAAGGCCAGCATCCTCAAATCTATACCTCTGCTGCTTCTTCACATCACCTTTTGTGTGTGTGTGTGTGTGTGTGTGTGTGGTTCTGAGCCCCACCTAGTTCTTACAATCATACATGTGATTGTATTCTGAATCCTCCTTAATAATCCAGGATAATCTCTCTATCTCAAGAACCTTAACTTAATCATACCTACAAGGACATTTTTCCATGTAAGGTAACATACACAGGTAGCAGGGGTGAGGGTGTAAAAATGTTTGGGGATTGTTTTTCAGACTACCACTATTGGGAATATTTGATAAAGCTGCTTAGTAAGTAAATTGGGAGGACTAGACTTTGGGAAACTGGAATTACGTCTTTGAGTTGTTACATTCTATCTATGTTTACTTGGAAAAGTCATTTAGTTGAGGTTTATCTTCTGTCAGCTAAAATATAGTTTTCTTTCAGCTTTAAAATTACATTAAGCATAGATGGTACAGATCAGTCAGCACTTATATCTTTCATTCTGTAAGTGTGGGGAGTGAGAGAGAGAGGGAAATGGAGAGAGAGAAGGTGCTTATATTTGGGATATTTAGTAGATATGAACTTTTCAACCACCAGACAGGTACCAGAAAGGTAGAACCAGGGTAAATCTTCAGCCTGTATCTCACATCTCACAGTACAATAGAGACAATATCCTTTGTTCTGATTCAGAGCCTATAAACAACCTTCTAATTGTTAATTATGTGTTTCAATTCTCTTGACTTCAGGGATTATTTCTAGAAAAAAATATATTTTCTTTTGTAAATTGATGAGTTATCATTCTGGCTGAGAAGCCAAGCTTTAGTGATTTCCTTAGGCCTGACAACTACAAATTGAAGTAATGAAATATAATTTCTTAGCATCCTTCTATTTGAATATCTGGTGAGTTGATCCTTAAAGAGTTTGATATTTATTATTTTATTTAACAGTCATTGCAAATAATAATAGCAATAATAACGACATCTCACTTGCACTGAAGATTCACTCTCAACAGGCACAGTGCTAAATGCTCTACATGAATTATTTCATTTGCTCTTTATACTTTTCCAATAAAACAAAGTATTTTCAACAAACACTGCTATGTGCAGGCATGTGATTGGTACTAGGGATGTAAGGATGAGCAGGGCCTTGATGTAAAGGAACCTAATGCCTAAAAGAGGATATAAATATTAAGCAAATGTTAAATGCTACCTACCCAGAAGAGGTACAGGATGCTATGGTACTCATTGAAGAAATAAGATAAATCACTTGGAAGAGAAATGGTGTGCCTTGTCCTGGGTCACAACCTACGTAACAAGAAGAACTGTGTCTGATCCAGGACTGGTAAATTGCAAACTCTACTGGAAAGTACTCTTTCATGCCTTGCCCCATGCCCAGTTTCTCTATCACTAGTTGAAGTTCAACATGTTTGTTTTTTCTGTTGACAATCTTTAAGTGGTCATTTTCCCACCATGAATGGTTGGCCCCAAAGTTTAGTTTTATTGATTCTTTTGAACATTCTTTGTATGTGGAGATTCTAAAAAGAGCCCTCAATTCATTTCTGGAGTCTATGACACAGATTTGCTATCTCATTCTATTAAGACTTTGATGCCAGGCCCACTTTTAAAAAGTGAAAGTGTGTATTCAGTAAATTCCTGAAACTGACAAGAACCCTTTGGTTATTCTTCAAAAATATCTAATATCATGAACTAAAGTGGTAAGTTATTTCCGCACTCCATACACATCCCCCTTCCCCACCCCCACCCCCTACCCCCACCTTCAAAGTAGAGTGCTGAAAATATGTTTATCGTTGGGTGCAAAACCATTTCCCATCAAAGATAATGTGAAATAATTTAATAATATGGTGGATTGGAAAGCTATGTTGATACAAATCTATTTAAATCTGCTCTACGTTAAGAAATTTGTTTTAACTGACCATATTCGTATGTAATAAACTATTTGTATGGGATTTTAAAATTAAACTTCACACACTGTTAACTAGATATGGTATAATTAAACACAACCATTTCTTCTTTTATTTACATAGCTACACTAAGGGTGAACTTCTTTTATTTTTCTCAAGTTATAGTCACTTGTTCATTTATAAGCAATATATTGTTATGTGGACAACATGAGAAAAACACAATATTCACCATATACTTAAAGTTCTTGTAATTAAATACAAGGAAAAATGTTGACTTTATATCTGATTTAATTAAAAACAAACAAATACATTTATATGCAAGATTATAATATACAAATTAGCCATTTAAAAAACTTGAGATTTTATTTCTGCAATTTTATTATTTTAATTAATAGCAGAAAAAAACTTAAAATAGGTGGTCTCCCCCTCACTGCTTTGGCATAAGTGGTCAGTTTTGAAGAGCTTTCTCTGAGCTACTCACTGGCATACTGGTTAACAAATTAAACAGTGACCACACACTTTGCATAATCACCACTGCGTACTCAATGGCGAGGATTGTGACCAAGTAAATGACAAAATTCAAATTGGGACACCAATTACACAATTACCCAGTCCTGTTAAATTGGTGACAAATGCCATTTAACCCCCCAAATCTACTTTTCATTCATCTCTCCTTCTCATATATCTCCATAATGTCTTATAAAAGAAAATTCTTGAGAAACAATTTTAATTCTGCCTATAACTGGTCAGCCCAGTTTTAGAAACCTCACAATAAGTACTTATAATACATCCTCTTTAAGTGATCAGTCAAAGGGGACATGCCATGATCTTTTAAGTGCCAAACAGCTATTTCATTTCCCAATTAGGGGAGAGCACTGTAAATGATAGTTGTAAATAAATATGCAATGTAATCTACTGATAAGGACAATGTAAACATTTAGGGCAATTACGGAAACAAATGCACACATCTTTGACTATTTCCCAGGGGCTGAGATCTATCCATGGTAAACCTCTGCCAGAAAAAGTCTCTGGTGGGTTCAGCTGAAGAACTGGGGCTTCATGCTTAATCTGGCTCTGGCTCTAGAATATGAGGACCTGAGGGACATTCCAAGAAAAGGGGCTACTTTCAGTAAATTGCCTGTCAGAATAGAAGCTGGATTCCCTTTTCTCTTAGTTTCATATTCTTTTTTATTATTTAAATTTTATTTACTAGTTTTAGAGAGAAAGGAAGGGAAAGAGGGAGAGAGACATTGTATGGTTGCCTTTCACCTGCCTCCAACCACAGACCTAGCTGGAGATCTGGTTTGCAACCTGGTTATGTGCCCTGGCTTGGAAATCAAACCAGCAACCTTTGGGTTTGCAGGCCTGTGCCTTATCCACTGTGCCACCAGCCAGAGCAGTTTATATTCTTGTCTGAGAGAGTCTGAGAGAGACTGCCTGTGAGAAGCAGAACGCAGAGAGCATGCAGGGCCCTGGGTGATTCATCTCGCTAAGAAGAGCCCGGCTTTAATTTTCACTTATGCAATATGGGAACCACAGAGGTTCAAAGCATTGCTTCAGTGTGAGAACCCTTTATTTATTTATTTATTTTCTGATAAGGTTTTACTCCACAAATTACATAAAAAAGAAAAATAAAAGCTTTTACTATGCATTCCAACCTTGCCACCAGTTTTATTAAACTCTTTTGTTTCATTTTAGGTGCTGTTTGTCTGGGTCTTAGTTTTACTATTATTAAAAAAAGATTGTGCTACAGTCCCTTCTAATTCCATTATTCTCTGCTTTAAAAAATTTTATTTATTTATTATTTTTAGAGAGAGGGGAAGGGAGGGAGGCAGAAAGGTAGAGAAACATCAATGTATGGTTGCCTTTCACCTGCCTCCAGCTAAGGACCTGGCTGGAGACCTGGCTTGCAACCTGGTTATGCACCCTGGCTGGGGAATTGAACCAGTGACCTTTGGGTTCACAGGTTGGCACCTATCCACTGAGCCAGCAGCCAGGGCCTATTGACCTATTCTCTGCTTTTGAAGACAGTGCCGACATCCAAGTAGAGGACTTCAACTAAAGATTTTTCTAATTATAAGAACAACAAATGATCATTGTGATACAAAGATAAATGAATAAAATACAGAAATTATTTTTCTATCATTGAAGTTTTCTCATGATTTATACATACACACACACATACGTACTTACATACACTAAGTGAAGCAAAAGTAGGTTTGCAGTTGATCATATGAAAAATAATGCAATAATTAATAAATAATAATACAAAATAAGCTCCACTTCATTGATTCACAACTGTAAACCTACTTTTGCCCCACCTTGTGTATGTGTGTGTGTGTGTATGCATATAAGTATGTATATATACACTATTGAAATACATATTTGAATTCTGCTTCTATGACCTTGCAATTATGGTCATTCCTTCATGTTGTCAAATATTTTGTGAAAAATATGACTTTTAATGGTGTACAATATTCTATTGTAGGGATGAATTGTGATATATTTAAGTGTAGTTAATGTAGGATATTTAAGTAGTGTCTAATATAAATGATTTCTTATCAAAATGCCTGTCCCTGTTATATTTTATTCTCTCATACCCTATTTTATTTCTTGTGGTCAACTCAAATACTAAGACTAAGAAGAAAAGAAGGTGCAGTTTTGAAACCCTGCCCAGTACTTGCAGGCAGTATAATCTCTGTAAATGTTTAACTTCTTGAGGATCACAGTTTTCAGTTTCTGGATCTGCCAAATGGGAACCACAAGCCCTATCATTCAAGGCCACTGTGAAGGTGGGGCAATATATATGGCAAGTGTCTGCCACATAGAAGGATCCTAGTGTAAAACAGGCTCTTCTCTTCTTGTTCTTATTTTTTAAATGATTTTATTTATTTTCAGGGAGAGGGTAAGCAGGGGAAGGGAGGGAGAGAAACATCAATGTGAGTAAAAAACATCGACTGGTTGCCTCTCACATGCACCTTGACTGGGGACTGAACCAGTGGTCTTTGCCCCTCAGAACAATGTCCAACCAACTGAGGCAGTCAAGGTTCTCTTTCTAATTCTTCATACAGAAGTGCAATATACCCATGACTAGGTTTCAGGCTCTCTATGAGAACCTCTGTAGTCATGTGAAATTTTTTGTATGCTCAGAAATTTTTTCATGGGAAAATCTCCACAAGTGAAAGAAGCATTGCAAATCTTCCTGCTTCATGGCTTTCCATTTTGCCATGAAATGATAAGACAGGTACTTGCCTAGTCCCTAAGAGCTGCCATATTGGTTCTGATTTCTCTTTGAATATCCCCCTCATTTGCTGATGAGTTTACTGTTCAACATGAACTCAACCTAACACACAATCTCTATGCTGACCTTCCAAGATACTCAGTCAATTATCTGGTATACCCTAAACACTCAATCAATGTAACTTGTTGCTGATGTTATTATATACATAGAGGAAATTTTAGGAGAGATTCATGCATCTTTTTATTTCTTTTTTATATATTTTTAAAGATTGTATTTATTATTTTTTAGAGAGGGAGGGGAGGGAGAGAGGCAGAGAGAGAGAGAGACATTAATGTATGGTTGCCTTTCACCTACCTCCAGCCACAGACCTGGCCAGAGACCTGGCTTGCAACCTGGTTATGTACGCCCTGGCTGGAAATTGAATCTGTGACCTTTGTGTTCGCAGGCCAATGCCTTATCCACTGTGCCACCAGCTAGGGCCCATCTTAAATTCAATAACTAGCTTGATCATGGAAGGTATTTTATGTATGAATGGATAGCACAAGTTCTTTCTCTTTCTCTCTCTCTCAATATTGAGAATTGTAATGAATTTAACCAAGTCCTGAAATGCTTCCAGGTTCCATTTATTTTACGTAGGTTTATAAAAAGATCAAGCAAACCAGAGGTTACAATTTCGGCATGGGAAAGAAATTTGGCAAGAGGCAAACATCAGTATAAGAGCTTAAAATAGAATGATGGTACATCTGTCTTGAATAATTTAGACCACAAGTTGACTAGGTTCTCAGGGAAAACTGCTCAGATTCTTTCAAACTTTGTGATTCTCTGATCTTACAGATGGTCCACTTGACAAATCTCTCAGAAGCAAGTGTGTTTTAGGATGTCCATTACATAGCTGAGCTGCTCAGGCTAGTGGGTGTTTGAAGTTCTAGGAGTAGGTCACCAATGCCACCATATGGATTTTAAATGATCAACTCCCTCAACATTTGATTTACTTATTTCTGCTCAGAGCAAAAACACTCCATGACCTCACTGAAGAACAAAAAGTGTTTTTGTTTTGTATTCTTTTACTGTGTATAACAGGTACTTTTGGAGATGTCTGTAAACTAACTCAGATCATCAGAAATGAGTAATCAAGGAAAATAGAGCCTAGATTCACTTTGTCCATAGATTGGCTTAGGGAAGTAAATGTTTTAGCAAGATTTTTAGTAAGCCAGTTTTCAGCAACAGGACTGAGGACATCACTGTGTATGAAAAGGTTGTCTGGATCATTCTCCTGTATATTTTCAGAAGCCAAACCAGGAGCAGTGTCTCAGTCTTCCATACATCCTGATTCCACACTCCTGAGGTCAGTTAGAACAAGCTGATTTCCTGCCATTTACCTTTGCCTACTTTAGTAGATTTTCATGGTATGCCCTCAGTGAATCAACTTCCTGCATCTGGGCCTTTGTGTAGTCCACCCCCACACTCGTTGGGCTTGGCCACTTAACTAGCTTTAGACAATGGGACATCAGAATACATAATGCAAGCAGAGCTAGAAAAAAAAAAAAACTCTTGCGCATTGGGACATGTCTCTCAGGATACTATGTATGACAAAGCTCAGGCTCTTTCTGGAAATAAATGAACTGTGATTTACAGCCAGTACTAAAAGTCATAAATGTGAATGGGGCCATCTCAGAACCTTCATCTCAGCTGCATCACTATAGATGGCAGAGGAGACCTACAGAAAAGGCACTCAGGGACCCCAGACCAAAGTGCTGACCCATCGAGCATGAGCTAATCGAAGAGCTGTTTTAAGCTACCAAGCTTTGAATGCAGCAATAGAAAAGTGAGATACCTATTTTTGACAGAATCAAAATTGACAAATGCATTGACTGCTGGCAATTTACTTGATATTGTTGCAGGTGACTTTCTTCTATAGTTTATAAGGGGCTAAGGGGTGAGAAGATGGGACAAATGAATGAAGGCAGAGAGAAGATAGTATGAAAGAAGGAGATCACTTTTCCTTTCTCAGGTCTCTCTTTCCTATTTAACTCTTCTTTGGATGGATTTTCTGGGTTCTTCTTAACTGAATGTTAATAGTAGATAGGTAAACTTGCTTCCTCGAGAGGATTCCTGGGGGAGTCTAACCTTATATTTGACTTACAAATTTAAATACCAAGGGCTTGTCTTTTAATAGAATGCCACTGTGTTCTGTGATATGAAATGAAACATTTCATCATAGGCCAGCCTCTCCTTACTCATGATGTTCTGAGACATGAATTGCTATCCCTGGCACAAATACCAGTGTGTGGCTTTACCAAGGCAAGTTTTGGGTTATTTTTTCCCTACCTCAGCTACAATATGATAGTTAGCCACTAAGCAATGCATATTCCTTTCCTTTGCCTACAAAATTTAATAGTAAGTTTAGATTGTTGTAGCTTTTTTAAAATTTAATTTTATTGTTGTTGTATTACATCCATCCCCTTTATCCTCCCCTCCATCCCCCTCCCCACCCACCCACTCTCCCCTGTTGTAGCTTTTAAAACTTTTATTTAAGCTCAAATATAAATATGCAGCAAAATGAAATCAAATCCTCTAGGTCTTTAAGTGCCATTGTTTCCCAACATAGTTTACCTAATAAATAATATTCAGGCTATTTATCTGAAAAATGAGTATATCTCCCTGCTTCCTAACTGACCCTGTGTTTCCTCAAAACTATATTCTAGAAAGGATAGGATGTAAAATAGATAGCTAGAAAAGTCTTTACTCTCTTCTACCTTCATGATTATGTGATGAAAGAGAGCCTGAAATGTAAAAATCTGTTGTTTGTTAGAATTAATAACTGTTGCAGTCTTTGAAAGAACATTCTTAAAATTACATAGATGGACAAACAACCTGAGTAAAGAAACGAGCAAACTTTCCCAAGAACTTCGTCAGCTGGCTGAGTCAGTGAATGGCAGCTGACAAGGTCTTCAATAACACCAACTTAGCCGGTTTTATAATGCTGTGTGCCCCAAACATAATTAAAAGTGCTAACAATTTTGTAGCCTTTATCAGAATATATTCTCTCCACATACCTTCAGTGACCTGGTCACAACTACTGGAGAAAAATAGCTCTTGTTTTACTTTATGTACTAAGATCATTATACCCTAGGCAACTTCCTTGACTATATCATGCCCAAACCAGAATTAGTCCAAAACCTACCCAGAGTTCCTCCAGGACTCTAATAGTGTTTTATACATAATAAGTACTTAGAAATTTACTAAAAATATGCAGCCAACTTAACATCAATAGTACAATTATAAAAGTGCAGCCCAGGGAAAGTTAGAGGTAGGGGATTGCTATTTATTCAGCAAATCCCAAGGCTCTTTAAAACCCCTTATAGGGTTACAGAAAGAAATGACTCAAAAAACAGGTCAGAGAAACATCTTGACTCTTCAGAGCTCCTTTTATACTTCACATGAGAGTGCTGGATAATGAGTCAAGGGACATCTGAATCTGAATTAAAGTCATATGGTTCTACTTGGAGCTTCCAAGTCAGTGGTACCAGTGGTAGTTTCCTCTACTATTTCAGACCAGTGTCTCCCTCTTGGCCTTGAATCTTTGTGGCTGAACACCCACCCACACTATCTACACTATCTCCACCTGCATAATTCAGGGATGTGGCCCAAAGCCAGAAGCTCTCTCAGCACAACAGATTTCTATCCTCAGCTCTCAGATAGGCACCAAGAGTAAGGGAGAATTTGGGAGATGACTCACCATTACATTCCTTCAGAGGAAGAAAAACTCAAGGGAAAAAGATGAGCATTTGTCTGCTGTGAAGTTTAGAAGATATATAAAAATAATTAAAATATGCACATTGATAATAAAATGAGAGATTAATCAAATCTAATTGGATCTGTTTAAGTCTGGTTAAATGTTTAATTAATCTTAATTGGCTACCTCTGAATAACGTAGCTCTGCATCCATTTCTCAAACAAAACAGAAACATCATAGCTCAAGGCAGACTGTAAGATGAGTGTTGCCCTACACTAATGAGTAAAAACTAACAGAACTGAGGTAACATTATATGTATATAGAATGGGGGTATCAAATTTAAATGCTTTCAGGGAACAGCATGAGATTTCAAATGTACAGTTAAGCAGTAGGCAAGGTAAAGGGGTAGAGGATAGCTGTGATGACCCTTTTCATTTTTTAGCTTAATCTTTAAACTCAGTATTTTTACACACTGCTGACCATTCAAAAATACCTACTTGCAAGCTAAATTTGGTCAATCAACAGGAGTTTGAAAACTTGCTTTAGAAACTTTCGATAAGTGAATTCAATTTAAATATATATATATATTTACACACAAGCAATAGATAAATTATTCAACAGGGTCAGGTTATTTTCCAGTTCTTTACTTCAATTGACATACTCTCTATCCCATCAATATAAAGATGGGCAACTGACATCTTAGGAATTAAGCCAGTTCTTTAGCCATTGAATGAAGGTCAGTTTAAATATGGGACATTTTTAATAAGCAGGATAGTAGAGAGGTGCCAGCCTGTGAAAACAGATGCTAGCTTAAGAACCAGAATCCCTGTAGGCAGCCAGGCATTTAGTTTTTGAAATGGGAAGAGGTTTGGCGGGGACCCTTGGGAGGAGCCAGAAAAACTAAAGTTGTAGAGGGAACATTTAGAGAACTCAGACAGTGACTATTTACCAGACACCAAAGAACTATTCAATATCTTTCTAACCAGCAAGGCTTTCCAGTATCTATTAACTGAATTTCCCAGGACAGGAAGCAAATTCTGAATTTCATCCAAGAATCTCTCCCATTAGACTATTTTCTAGCCTTTAAGACTTGTTTCCATATTGTAAATCCTAACAATAACTGACCTGGCGATTGGGACACACCCAATCCTGCTTGGACATGCTTCCATTTAGCTCGCCAGTGGAAACCTTAACACAGAAAACTTACAACCTGATGATTTTGATTTTCATACCAGATAGGGAATAAACTCAAAATAATAGTGTCAGGGTTAGAGATCTTAGCAGATGATATTATACCTTTCACTTCTCCCAATTAGTTTATGGAAGAAATATGGCTGGATCATTTTTATCTGTCTTCACTAATACCATAGGAAATGAATTCAGAAAGGGTAATGGAAGATTGCAGAGGACTGGGTGTAAGTAAAGCTACATCTGAAACCTGCTAAAGGGTCTGGTCCCATTTGTCATTACCTAAGTGTTCTAAAATGACCAGTTAATGCAGTATAGTGGTTAAAAGGATAAGTGTTGAGATAAAGAGAATTTATGTGAATCCCATTGCTATTGATTTGAGGTAGCAATTTTGAGCAAGGTAATCCACTTTAAAATGAGGGTAATAACACCAGTTGAGTAGAGGTATTGTGAGTATCAAATTGGATCACGTATGTGCACTGAAAACATAAGACATGTATGGTTCTGGAATATGAGTTAGGTCATTTGTTACTGTGAAAGAGGGGTGATGCTGTGTAATGAACAAGACATACTGATTCATATATGATTTTCTTTTTCTCTAGGCAAGGGGAACTAGACTAGCAGGTGTCCAATTAAAAGCTTCAGCCAATAAGGAAAATGTCCTCAACTTGGTTTGTTATATTGGCAACAGAAAACACTTTGGGTGTTTTCAGAGAAAATTTTAACACAAGTCCCAGAATGAGGGCTCATTCTTCAAGGAAGGGCACCCCCAGCCTAGTTCAGCTTTTAGCTCATGGCAGCATGCCCTTCCTCCCATTAATGGCAGCCCACTGCTCAGAGCTTTACTCCCATCTGAACTGTCTCAGCACCTGCCAGTGCTGCTCCAGCTAAGACACTGCTAGCATTTCCACATTATTTGTGTGTGTGAGAGAGTCTGTATTTTTTAGCAGTAGTGTGGCAGCCTCCAGCCATTCCAAGCTGTCCACCTTAGCTGGCTAAGTTATTTCCCCGTGGACTAGTTGTTTTTTTGCTGGTGTTCTGGTTACAAAAGTGTGTAGACTTTAATTGGTCTGCTCTTAATCCTATTTGCTCTGTAACCTTGGTTATTTTCAGTGCATACTTTTGCCCAACAGTAGATTTTTTTAGGGATGCTTATACCATATTATGAGGACAATATGTAGATGGTAGGAAAAGGGAGGTTTTAAAATAAATGCTATTTCTATAGAGTAGAGCTGAGCTCTTTTCCTACAGTCTCTAGAAAGGGGACAACATTTGCTGACTAGGCTTTCACTGAGGTAAGTAGAATACTGTTGAGTCTTTTATGATGTTCCTCAAGTGTTAGTAAAAGAGGCATCAATAAAAATGGAAGAGCTTTCTTTCATTTGTAGTGATGAGTATAATTTATTCAGCATCATCTCTTGTGCTCCAGTAGACACACTGTATGTGTATGTGTGTCTAAAATATATATATTTTAGAGGTATAATAACCCTATGTGGTGCATTTTTTTTTCTTTTTATTTTATTGTTGTTGTATTACATCCATCCCTTTTTTGCTCCCCTCTGTCCCCCTCCCCACCCACCCTTTCCCCCCAAAGTCAATCCCACCTGTTGTCCATGTCCATGGTTCCTTTATACTAGGTTCTTGTCTAAGCTGCTCCCCTTCTTTGCCTCTGCCTCCCCCTCACCCCAACCCCTTTCCCCCAGACCACTGCAGGCCTATTCCTTGTATTCATACACTTGGTTCTGTTTTGCTTGTTGTTAGTTTTGCTCATTATTGTCCCGTAATGGGTGAGAACATATGATACCTGTCCTTCACTGACTGGCTTATTTCACTAAGCATAATATTCTCCAGTTCCATCCATGTTGTTGCAAAGGGTACAAGTTCCTTCTTTCTTTCTGCCA
>PVIW01015952.1:0-18128 GCA_004026585.1 Noctilio leporinus | reverse complement strand
CCCCTCCCCCCAACCCCCTTCCCCCTGACCACTGAAGGCCTATTCACCGCATTCATATATCGATTCTGTTTTGCTTGTTGTTAGTTTTGTTCATTATTGTCCTGTAATGGGTGAGATCATATGGTATTTGTCCTTCACTGACTGGCTCATTTCACTAAGCATAATACTTTCTAGTTCCATCCATGTTGTTGCAAAGGTTAGGCGTTCCTTCTTTCTTTCTGCTGTATAGTATTCCATTGTGTAAATGTACCGAAGTTTTTTGATCCAATCATCCACCGATGGGCACTTAGGCTGTTCCCAGCACTTGGCTATTGTAAATAGTGCTGCTATGAACATAGGTGTACATAGGTTCTTATGAATTGGTGTTTCAGGATTCTTTGGGTATAGTCCAAGTAGTTGAATTGCTGGATCATGTTTTTTTTTTTTTTGGTTGTTTTTTTTTTTTACCATTTTATTTCTTCATTTTCAGAGAGGAGAAGGAAGAAAGAGAGGAAGAGAAACATTGGTCAATCAACTAGTTCCCTCCTGCATGCCCCGAACCAGGGACCTAGCCCACAATCCAGGCATGTGCCCTGAATGGGAATCAAACCTGTAACCCATTGGTTCACAGGCTGGCGCTCAATCCATTAAACCACATCAGCTAGGGACAGGTTCTTAACTTTACAGCAGAAGCTGATGCTGCACTTCCAATCCCACTGCTTCCCAACATCTTTCACATCACAGCACATACAGGAAGTGCTGGCATGGGCACTGAACCCCAGGTAACAGGGAGCAGTAAATGGAACAGGAATCTCTCAGCCTGGAGGCCCTGCCCCAATCCCCCAGCACTTCCCTCCAAGGCATTCCAAGGATGGGGAAATCTTGTCTCAGCAGACCTGTAACCTAGGCAAGCACAACAGCAGCCGAGACTGGGATGCTGCCCTGCATAATATACAACACCATTAACCTGACCTTGTTTGCATTTCCTGCATTATTGGATTTATCAACATCTGTCAGTGTTTCTGAATTATGCCATTTAATCCTCACAAAACACTGGAAGAAAGCAGCTATTCTTGCCACTAAAGGGACTCAGAACAGGTCTCCTCAAAATGTGCCACTCTGGCATATGAATTATTTTGAGCTGAGAGCAATCAAGACCCTGTGGGCACATGAAACATTCTTACCTCTCTCTTAAAGAATTTAAATTAGGGTCCTTGCCCATAATGAGAGTTATCACCAGAAATAACTTTTTATGGCCTATCTAAAGGACAAGGCAACCCTTATGGCATCTTCCCTGCACACCAAAGGCCTGTCCTGGGCCAGTGTGCAGGACAGGCTGCATGGACCAGGGGCACCCCCTGGCAGGAAGGTGAATGGTGCATAAACACCCAGCTCTCTTGCCCTGAGCTGTCCCTTGTGAGGTGTGTCCTCCACCCTGCAGGTTAGTACCAGTTGTCACAATGGTAACTTACTGAATAATGCACTCAGTGTTAGCTGTCTTCCCTTCCTGCCTTTTCTTAGTCCCTAACCTGTGCTCCCTAATGTCACCTCCCAAGAAGGCTACTTGCCCTCAGACCCCTGTCTCAGGCTCCGCTCCTGGAAGTCTCCCAACTAAGAGAGGCATGAAGTCAGATTTTAAAAACAGAATTGCACAGCCCTGACTATGCAGATCACTTGGTTGAGTGTTGTCCCGCAAAGCGAAAGGTCATCAATTTGATTCCTGGTCAGGGCACATGCCTAGGTTGTAGGTACAGTAGAAGACAAACTGACCAATGTTTCTCTTGCTCTCTTTCTCCCTTCCTTCCCCTCTCTCTAAAAAATAAGTTAAAAAAGAGTATTTAAAAATACCTAGAATGATTAAGAACACAAGCTCTCTTTAAAAACAGACTTGCACAAGTTTTACATTTCATGCCAAGATGTCACATTCAGCAGGAGTTTTTTGTGTGTGGCTATAATGGAGCCAGGAATTACTTTTTTCTTTTTTTTAATTTAATTTTATTGTTGTTGTATTACATTCATCCCCTTTTTAGGAATTACTTTTTAATGATTAATTAGCTTTGAGAATAAATCTGTTAAAAAATATAATTTTCTCATTGCTTTTTCCTGCTAGAAACATCTTAAGAATTTCTTTAGCTTAAAAACAGGCTTGGTAGCCCTGGCTGGTGGCACAATGGATAAGACTCCAGCCTGCAAACCCAAAGGTCGCTGGTTCGATTCCTAACCAGGGCACAGAACCAGGTTGCAAGCTAGGTCTCCAGCCAGGTCCTTAGCAGGAGGCAGGGGAAAGATAACCACACATTGATGTCTCTATCTCTCCCTCTCTTCCTTCCCCTCTCTCTGAAAATAAAATCTTTTTAAAACTTTAAAAATTAAAAAATTTTAAAAACAGGTTTGATAAACAACATATTAACATGATTTGCATACCGTAGAAAAGCCTAGATATTATATCAAAGTGACTTCATCATAAAAATTCATGAGAGCAATTTGATATATTCATGTATTCAAATAAGTGAATTCATAAAGTAAAAAAATACTTTGGATTCAATTGTCTGTTTTACATAATTATTTTCATTTTCAGCAATTTGGACAATTGGCTATATTCATCATTGTGCTTTGATAGTTTTATTTTTTATTGAGTTTGATTAGTCTTTCACATGCTAAAGACCTGATTTTGAAATTATTAAACTATTCAAGTAGTAAATATGCCTAACAAGACTGCATATACCTTCCTGTTTCTGTATTATTTTCACCTGCTTTGGCTAGCCATCAACTCTCCTCTGATACATGAAACCAAACTTGGTGTGTGTATATCCATTCACTGGGTGGTTGTGGCTTTTATAATAATTTTCAAATCTCACTACCTCAGTCAGAATATCGCAACTCCCCCAAGGGAGCAAGAGAGGAAATAACCTAATGGGAAATATTTTTAAAATCACAGAAGCTGAAAGGCCTGCTCCATGTTGGAGATGTAACTCAGAACCAGGTGAAATCAGGAAAATTCAATATGGCCATTTCTTCATTGGGGGCTCAAGGGAGTCACACTTGCCCAGCCAAACAACAGTCGGCTTCAGTCTAGCCACCAGGTGAAGGCCATCTGGGAATCTAGAGGCTCCTATTGCCCATGTTGCTGGGTGTCTGAACCAGTATACGCTTCCATTTGCTCAAGAGAATGAGAGCTTCGTTTGCATGAGGTCTAGTCCTGTCACTGGATCTCACTCCATAGGAGTCCAAGAATGACTTCTCGCTAAGACAATTTTCTAGACCCAGGGCAAGAAAGCCCAAGTTCAAGTCCAGCCACCCAAAGGCCTCTGCAAGCCTCAGTTTGCATGAAGGACTATAACAGGTGAATTTTCAGATCTCTTTTTCTAGTTCTCAATATGTTTCCCTGAATCAAAACCAGAAACAGGACTAATAGGAAAGGAAGCGATGATTATATCTGATAAATATCCTCAATTCACAACATTGAATAACCTGCCCAAGATTTGGACTGAGAATGTGGAACTCAGAAAACATATCTGGAGAAAGCCCACTGGCTACCCTAGACCAAGGTGTTCACTGGAATTACCAGTGGAGCTCAAAAAATTATAATTCCTGGGCCCTACCTAAGGTCCAGGGTGGGGACTGGACATTTATATATTTTTAATTAATTTACATAATTTGTAAATGGATAAACCTCTTTCATGGTTAGACAATATTTTTAAACTACCTAAAAGGATATTCAGTTAAAGTCTCCCTCCTTCCTCTACCAGTTCCTACCCCCTTATCCCCCTACATGTAACCAGTGTCATTAGTTTTTTGTGTGTCCTTGTGTCTTTGTCCTTATGCAAGCAAAAAATATTTTACTCTTCCTCCTTTCTTTTTTAAATAAATGACAATAACACACTATTCTTGGTTTGTTTTTTTTTTTTAACATTTGCATGGGATCCCATTATATGAATGAAGCACAATTTTATAACCTGTCTTCTATTAATAGTCATTTAAGTTGGTTCCAGGCTTTTGCTACTGCAGATCGCACAGCAGTGAAGAACATCCTTGTAGATATAAACTTGACACCTACTGGAGTATCATAGAGTAAATCCCTTGATATGGCCCTGCAGAGTCAAAGAGCACATGCATTTATTCATAACTTGGAAAGACGTTGACAAGTTATTGAGTATCCTTTTTCTTTTTTAATAGCTGATTTTAACACATTATTCAGCCTGCCAAAAGAGGAAACATGTCCTGTAGCAAGGTTTCTGAAATGTCTTAAAGTAGGAATCACCAGGGAGTCCGGTTAAAATGTTGTTTCTGATTCAGGAGCTCTAGGGTATGCCCAAGAGTCTCCATTTCCAACCAGCTCCTGGGTGATGCCAATGCTTTTGGTCCATAGACCAGAATTTCGAGCAGCTGTTTCCAGGTGTTGGCTGTGATACAGTGAAGACAATTAGACTTAACATACCTAACACTTCAACCCAGCCTGAAACTAGTCTTATCTTAGGTAAATGCACCCCTCCTCCCATCTGGGATGAGGGACCACAACCAAAGATGGCCCTTCGACCTCGGGTAGGAGCCTGCTCTTAGATCTGAGTTGCATGTGAGTGCCACCTCTGCTGTGCCTTAGTTTCCCCCTCTGGCCGGCCGACTTGCTTACTTGCTACGATACTCGTCAAGCTCGCGCTGCGCCTCTGAGCCCTGGCGCTCCAGTCGGGCGCGTTCAGCCGCCAGGTCCCTGGCACGCTGGCGGTTGCCTTCCACTTGGCGGGCGAGGGCGTCCTCTGGACAGGCCAACTCACCCAGGCGCTGAAAGGCGTCCAGCTGCCTCCGGAGGACGCCGTGACGCTGCTCCAGCGAGCGCGCCCGCTGGACGTGGGCAGCCACGCGCTCCCCAAGCTCCTGCAGCGCTGCCAGGTTGGGCTCGGTGGCGGAGCCCTCGACCAGGCGGTCGGGCGCCTCCTCGGTGCGCTCGTACCGCTCCTTGCGGGCCTGGAAGACGTAGCTGCGCCTGTACATGACTCATCTGGGAGTGAGCACACGCAAAGCCACGGTGGACCTGCCCAGCCAACAGCCAGCTAAATAAACATTGGAGGCCCCTGGCTCGCCGCTGGAACATTCCAGAGCAGGTCAACTGTGGAGTTTAACACTGTGTCCAGCGTCCAGGAGAATAAAAGAGCAGGAGGCATGCTTTTGTGAGCTGGATTAACAGACCATACAGCTCTGGGGCTTGGAAGGTTAAATGGGGCAACGAGGTTTTTGTTCCATGATTGTTTAAGCCTGTTGCTATATGAAGGGCCAGGAGAACAAGGGAGCCATGACTTTCTTTTAGCTGATTCAACTGGAATTGTGAAGGAAGCCCAAGAGAGTTTATTAAACTTGGACTAGCTGAAGAGCCCAAGGACCACTCCATTTGCCTATGTTTCTTTCAGTCAAGCTTTCAATTATAGAACTTTTTATCAATTCTATTTTTTCTGCTACTTAAGCAATTTTTTTGTTAAATATATTTTATTTTATTTCAGTTGTCCAAATTTTTCCCCTTTGTCCTCTCCACCTAGTACTCCCATTCCCTCCAGCAATAGCGCCCCCACCCACCCAACACACACGCACACACACACACACACACACACACACACACACAGAGTTCATATTAATGGGTCATGCACATAAGTTCTTTGGCTACTCCATTACCTACAGTGTTCTTAACATCCCCTGTCTATTTTTGAACCTACCAATTTATCCTTCATCATCCTTGCACCTTTCCCCTCATTCTCTCCCTTCTCCTTCCCAACTGATAACCCTCCAAATAATCTCCATATCTATGATTCTGTTCTTGTTCTGCTTGTTTGCTTAGCTTATTATTTGGGTTCAATTACTGATAGTTGTGAATTTATTGCCATTTTAATGTTTGTTGTTTTGATCTTCTTCTTTGTCTTATAGAATTCCCTTTAGCATTTCATATAATAATATCTTGGTGATGAACTTCAGTTTTACCTCATCTGGGAAGCATTTATCTGTCCTTCAGTCCTAAATGATAGCTTTGCTGGTTTGAATAATCTAGGTCCTCACTTTTTATCACTTAGAATATGTCTTGCCAGTCCCCTCTGGCCTGCAAAGTTTCTTTTGAGTAATCAGCTGACAGTCTTATGGGAACTCCTTTATAGGTAACATCACTTTACTCCTGCTGCTTTTAAGATTCTCTCTTTATCTTTAACTTTTAGCATTTTAATTATGATGTGTCTTGATGTGGTCCTCTCTGAGTCTAGCTTGTTTGGGACTCTCTGTGCTTCCGGGACTTGTATGTCCATTCCCTTCACCAAGTTCAGAAAGTTTTCTTTCAATATTTTTTCACATAAGTTTTCAACTTCTTGCTCTTCCTCTTCTTGTTCTGGCACCCCTATAATTCAGATGTTGATACATTTAAAAATGTCTCACAGGTTCCTAAGCCTATCCTGTTTTTGTGTTTTTTGTTTTGTTTTTGAAATCTTTTTTCTTCCTCCTATTCTCATTGAATGCTTTTTTTATTCCTTATGTTGCAAATCATTGATTTCATTCTTGGCTTCATCCCCTCCACTGTTGGTTCCCTATAGATTTTTCTTTATTTCACTTAGTGTAACCTGCATTTCTGCCTGGGTCTTTTTTTATGCTATTGCAATACCCAAGGAGTTATTTGAGCATCCTGATAACCAATGTTTTGAACTATAAATATGATAGGTTGCTTGCCTCCATTTCATTTAGTTCTTTTTCTGGCGTTTTGTTCTGTTCTTTCATTTGGGCCATATTTCTTTGTCTCATTTTAGCAGCCACCCTGTATTTATTTCTGTGTATTAGGTAGAACTGCTTTGACTCCCTGTCTTAGTGCACCTGTTAAATTGTATGGAGCAGAGCCTTAGGTAATCACCAGAGTGAGGCAACCCATGTCCCGGCTCTGTTGTCTGTGTGGAGGAGGGCTTTCAAATGCCACTCCATTGACTCTGAAGTTTTTCCTGGGGTGAAGCTGTCTCCCCACTCACACTTTACTTTCTCTTCATATGCCACTGGTGCCTTCCAACTGTTGCCCTGGTGCTGAATTCCAAATGGGGTGGGTCTGTGTGAGTCCTAAGTTCATTGTGGGCCCTCTAGGAGGACACTGTTTCTTTTGCTGCCCCAACTCCCAGTGATTTTTAGATCCAGAAGTTATGGGGACTTATCTTCCTGGGCTGGGTGGGGCTTGCATCCTGTGCTCCTGAGGTATCCCTCACATTTCTTACCCACCACACATGGATGTGGGATCACCTGTTCTTGTCTCTGCACCAATCTGTATCTCCACATCTCTCCACATCTCTCTGTGTCTTTGCCCCTCCTACCTCTCTGGGTAAATGTGGCTTCTTTAAATCTTTGTATGTCAGACTTCCGCACAGCTCAATTTTCTGACAATTCTGGGTGACGTTTGGTTTGTACTATAGCTGTATTTTTTGCTATAGTTGTGCATGGAGGTGAGGCATGTTTACCTATGCCTCATTCTTGACTGGAGGTCCACAATTCTTTTTCTTAATTACAGTATAACTTGGCATTTAGAAATGCTCTTTACAGTAGGGAATCTTAACAATTGATGCAAAATAAAATGCTACATCTCAATAAACTGTGAGGTGTGTTGCATATAGAAAGTTCTTGTGCATATTTGTGAAGAATCTACTCTTTGTGCAAACACTTAGGAAACAGATGCACAGTTATTATAATGTTGTTACCAGATAGGGTCTGGGCCCAGAGTGGGTCTGCTTCGAGCTTGCCAGTAGTGTGGGTTCTTGACTTCATGTAGGAGAGGCTTCACAATATGAGTCCAGGTGATTTTGATAGTATGGTTATTGAAGCTGGGAACAGTGAAACACAGGAAGGGCTTAAGGTAGAAGAAGCAATAGGAGAAAGAGAAAAAGGGGGCTTGGAGACAGGCTCAGGGGCTAAGTCCAAAGAAGATGTCACTGCCCACTGCTCTTCTAGCTGCAAGTCTTGAGGGGCCCCTCAGAGTTTAGAAGAAAATAAGCAGAGATATAAGACATGGACATGTTCTAGCAAAAGCACACTATGAAATCTTTGTCTTGAGGCCTTTTATCTTTCTTTAGCTGGTCACAAACCTAGGGGAGGTCTCAGGGGAGGGACTTAATAGAATATTAGCTTTTCAGGTGTGACCTTCAATATGCTGATTCATTAAAATGTGTATATGGAGGGATCAGGGTTATATTTCTGGTTGGTTTTATTTTTAAAGAATGCCATTGAAGATGGACAGGGACCAAGGCTTGCCTACCCTCTGATGGTCTAAAATGTGTAAGCCATTTGCTCCTAAGTGGCCTTATTTAGGGAAGATAAAAGCCTTGTGATTTTAGATGGCTATAAATTGCTCAAGTTGTTTGGCCTTGTTTAATTATTTTGTCTTAGATTCCCTTCTTCTACTTGCCAAAGAATTTTCCTAGCTTCTCATTATGCTGCCTCAATGTCACCCTTGCTCTCCTAGATTCTACATTTCTGGAGTGGGAGAAACAACTAGAGCCCCATCAAGACATTTGCATAATAGGTTATTTAAACTAAAGAGAACAATCCTTATAGCCTAAGATTATATAGGTAATAAAAGATTTTTGGGCCACCACATTTTATTTTAATTTGTATTATGAAATTATAGCTAGGCTTTCACAAATTTAAAATTAAATTATGGGTGCTGAAATAGTAGCATTTGATTAAAGTGTTACTAACTATAAATATTTTGTCATATCTCCAATTTAAAAAATTAATACCATGCTATTTTTGTAAAAAAAAAAAAAAAGGATTAGTAGTACTATATGATTAATAACTATATGAATTATAAACCTAATTATAGTATAAATTCTTGGTTATCAAAGATCAAGTAAATTACACAGATTTTCATTGGGTTTATTATTGCTCAAAAAATGCTGTAACATAATAAATTCAGTCTGGAATGAAGCTATATTACATAGTTGTGTTGTCAGTGTGGTTATTTTTTCTTTCCTTTAGCCACTTAAAAATAAATTTTAAGATCAAATCAAGGAGAGATTTTCTTAGTTGGCACCATGGCTGCCCTCAGACCCCTCGTGAAACCTAAGATTGTTAAAAAGAGGACCAAGAAGTTCATCCGGCACCAATCAGACCGATATGTCAAAATTAAGAGAAACTGGTGGAAACCCAGAGGTATTGATAATAGGGTGCACAGAAGATTTAAGGGCGAGATCTTGATGCCCAACATTGGTTATGGGAGCAACAAGAAAACAAAGCACATGCTGCCCAGTGGCTTTCAAAAGTTCCTGGTCCACAATGTCAAGGAGCTTGAAGTGCTGTTGATATGCAACAAATCTTACTGTGCTGAGATTGCTCACAACGTCTCCCCAAAGAACCGCAAAGCCATCGTGGAAAGAGCAGCCCAGCTGGCCATCAGAGTCACCAATCCCAATGCCAGGCTGCGCAGCGAAGAAAATGAATAGACAAATTGTGTACACATTGTATTTGTGTTAATAAAACCATAAAATTAAAAAAAAAAAATCAAGGAGAGCCTCATGAGTATATATGCAAGTATACATATGCCAGGTTGATGACATGGAAAATTGGTTTCAGGTTTCCTAGAGAGCAAACCAATATAAACAATGGTTGTAAAATCATTCATTCTGTATCACTACAGAATAAACTGACCCCAAAAGTAAGTGGCATACAAGAAGTATGTATTGCTACAATACCAGGTCTGCAAATAACTAGATAACTGTCCTTCAAACTGCAGGTCTTCTGATTAGCTGGAGCAGCTCTGCTCTGACTCTCTCTCATTCTTCTAGAGCTACCGGTGACAAAAGGACAAAAGCATACCCAGCCACACAAGCAACTCATTTCACTAACATCTCAATTGCCAAAGAAAGTCACACAGTCACAGCCAAAGCAAGGAGGCAGGAGGCAGACATGGTAAGGATGTGAGTGCACAGTTCACTTACACTGCAGTAAAGAATGGGGACCAGAAATTCAGTCTACCATACATAATAATCTATTTTAAGAAAACTATATCCCAGAAACATAAAAGAAAAAATGTAATTTTAATTTATTTAAGTAGAACAAATACTTAGAAAATGTCTACTCACAAAGCATAGTATTAAAAAGATCAATATTGAACAAGGTCAAATCCCAACCCTCAAGGTACAGGGGACAAATTCCTACCCAACTAATGAAGATGCTCTTAATATAAGAAATATTCAAACCTGTAGGTAATTTTTACAAGAGTTTATTCAAGCAAAACTGATGACATATGCCAGGGAGAAAGATCTCGATGTTCCTGAAAAATAGGGTTTTGCAGCTTTCTTTATGCATTTGAAATTAAGGAGTGAATGAATATAAGGTTGGAGAAAGCTAAGCAGGGGTTGGATTACAGGATACTTAAGAAAATTATGTATCTTCTTGAGAGTTAATAACCCCTGGAAGGGACATTTCTTCTGGTGTTTCGAAAATCTGTTCATCTATATGTGCAAGAACAATGGACAGGATTGGGTAATGACTAGTCCATGACCTGTCCCATTAGGAATTTATGATCAGGTCACCTTATGAGGTTACTTTCCATGGAGTATCTTTTTGTTTTTAACTTTGCTGAGAAGAGAGCCCCCAAATTCTAAACTCAGGATTGATTCTGAAAAACTGACATAGTCTTATTCAACTTCATAAGAGCTTTATTTTTTTGTTTTTTTGTTTTTTTTGGTTTTTTTTTTTTTTAGAAAGAGGGGAAGGGAGAGAGGCAGAGATGGAAAGAGACATCAATGTATGGTTGCGTTTCACCTGCCTCCAGCCACAGACCTGACTGGAGACCTGGCTTGCAACCTGGTTATGTGCCCTGGCTGGGGAATCGAACCTGCAACCTTTGGGTTCGCAGGCTGGCGCCTTAACCACTGTGCTACCAGCCAGGGACATAAGAGCTTTAATAGAAGAAACTTACATGCATAAGCAAAGCAGCTCATGTGGTGGCAGGCCAGAAGAAATTCCACACCCCCTCCCAAGACAGGATCCCTTTTTATAAGGGTTAATAGTAAAGCTATACATCAGGTAGTCATATAGACCACCAGAAAGAACAATGCATTTCTAAATTAACAGAAAATATCAGGCAGTTATCACACTCTACATATCACTAACCTATTTCCTGGGAGCATGACGTTTATTTTTGGGTGCCATTCCAGTTTTCTGGATAGTCAGCCAAGCCTGAGGCTTCAGAGAGTTAAGTTGTCACAGAGACTTAAACAGTCACAGAGCATTAAAACAGTCCATTATTTCCCAGATACCTTTGCTACTGGAGCCATATTGCATCTAAAATGAGTTCCCTTATGCTCCACTCTAGATGTAATATGGGTCCTTCCAGGCCTGTGCCAATCTTTTGCAAATTCCCCCAGACCCTTCGCACCATAATGGGTTGGAGTCTAAAGGCACAAGAGTAGATTCCATAGATGCCCAGCATAATTAACAAACAAATAATAATAATGCCTAATTGAGTCCCCTTCCACAGCAATGATAAAGACTGAAACCAAGTGGGCAGAGGATCAATTCCTAACTGCTAAATGGCTGAGATTTGATTATTTATTTAGGTCAAAGCAAGGTATGTATTATAATGATTATCAGGAATATATGTCCAGCAATCACTATGTATAAGGGTGTAAGTTTCTCTCTGGGTAGCAGTGAGTATGTCTAAAGCCATGAGTAGTTTCTTGATCTAAGAAAGCTGTAATATACTTATAACTGTTAAGGGATTGGGCCGTATGATTAGTTAATGTGGTGATTTGCCACTCTAGACTAACAGTGGCTACATTTGGGAAAAAAAATGATAAAGGATACATCTACCATGTCACATGTTTTTTCTCCTCCAACAGGCAGGCATGGCAGGCCAATTAGCTGGGGGTGTGTCCAGAGTCTTCCATATGTAACTGGACAAGTACAGGCCATCCTAGCTTACATGTACCTGTCCACTTGTACAGCAGGTAGAGCCAACCCTAAGTTCCACATGTCTGCAGCCACCCTGTAAACATTGAATAGGCTCCAGTTCTATTAGGTGTTTGGTGTTGAAGTCACTGAGTGGTATTTAAGGTTATATTAACTAGGCAATCAACAGGTGTGAAAGCACCTATAAAGCGACCCCCATCATAAGTGGTAAGGCATTAGGCAGTAAGATGGACAAGAGCTACAGTAACTGAAGATAGCCACCCACACAAGGAGGTAGATAACAGTACTAAGAGTTTTGTTCCATAAAAGAGAGAGAAAGTAAGCAGTGGTTACATAACAGGACAGAGGGAAATCTGTGGTAACCGCTGCAGGTCTCCAAGTCTCCAACTAGCAAGCACACACCAGGGAGTAAGATTAGCAGGATGGATCTTTCATGGGAGTTCATCAATGGTAGAAGAAGGCATGTCTCCGTGGACCCAGCAGTTGCTCTCATTTTGGAGTGCCACCAACCTGAGCCCAGATGGCAAATAGGTTACCTTGTGTGCTATGGCCAGAAAGAGAAAGAAGTTACAGGCATTAGCAATAGTAATTTGTAACTTTCAAGCAAAATATAGGCTAGTTTGTCATCTGTACTAAGAACCATGGCTGTGAGTAGTTTCTACCCTTGTTTGCAATACCACATCGAGTTTCTAGCCAGGGAATGAGGGGAATGGGGGCACTAACATGAAGGGAGGATATTCCAAATTGCCATAAAGGGGATTCCCTTAGTTGGCGTTTGGTCTAATGGTGGTGTATCCGCTGTTCTGAGACAGTGGCAAGGGTCCAATGTAAACCAAGTGCCATTTCATGGGTATTGTTTCTATTCTTGCTATCTGTTCAAGATGCCATGGTAATTGTCTCACATTCAAGAGAACAAGGGGTAACTCCTGGCATGCCTCCTTAATAAGGACATGGGGAGGTTCGTGCGCCTTCCCATGGCATGTTCGGCAATTTCCCAAATGGTATGGTCCCCCTAGTATCCAGTCTTTCAATATAGCCAGCAGGTCACTTCTTGAGTGCCATTGTTATCCTCTGTGTGTTGGAACTGGGACAACTGATTCCCCAGAGAGGATGTAATACTGTGACCTTTAAGCCTCTCATCCTTTCCCAATTTCATTCCACATTTAAGCTCCCTTTGGGGAGTGGGGGGGAATGCTAAACTTCCCAGATGTCTTTTCTCCATTGTTCCATTTATAAAGTGAGGCCTTTGTAAACAGCCCAACTGTCAGTCACCAGAGCAATAAAGCTTGATTCATGCAGCAGTACTACCCAAGCAGCTTGCAGCTCTGCCCATTGACTACTCTGCTGGCCTCCTTCATCCAGCATATACTAGTGTCTTTACTTGGCTGTATGGCCACTGCAGCCCAGTGGGGCAGGTTGCCCTTAGTAGACCCATCAGTGTACTAAGCAGTTATAGGGATTGGTGACTGAACTTCCTTTCTTTATCCTCACCCAAGAACATTTTTTCATTGCTTTTAGAGAGAGGAAGGAAAGAGTGAGAGAAACATCAACGTGAGAGAGAAATATCAATTAGCTATCTCACACCTAGACTGGGGACCACACCCACACTGACGAGGGCTCAAACCAACAACCTAGGTATGTGCTCCGACCAGGAATTGAACCCACAACCCTTCAGCACAGGATGATGCTCCAACCAATTGGGCCACACCAGCTAGGGCATGACTGACCTTCTTTAATTTGTGACTCTAATGGTGGATGTGTCCACAAACCCATGTCAGTGTCCACAGGCATTTCACTAATATATGTAACTGGGCCCAAGATGGCATGCAGCTCAGCACTAAGTAGACTGACTAGTCGATGGAGCACATTGTTGCTGCAGATAGATATACCACTTATGAATATCTATTCAGCTGATGAATTTGGATTTGGAAAATTCCCAGATCCATCCAGCAATGGAGTATTGTGTCCTTAGTGTCATTGGCAATGCTTTTGTGATGCTCTCTACATGCTGTAGACTAAGGGATGCTGCCAGTAGTTACTTCTTCACAGGACTATCTTCTCTGGTTCCATAACTGGGACCAGAAACTGGTCTTGGCTTTGCAGGTTTGTGGGAATACTGAAGAAGACATTAACAAGATTAAAAAAAACTGACATGTTCCCACAGACTCACTGACATCATTCAATAATTGAGTGATATAAGCAACTGCAGCATGGGGAGCTCTACAGATGTCCATTTTCCCTGAGCATGGGCTTGATTGCTCATGTCCACTAACAGAGATCTCCTGTTGTTATGGATATGTGACATAATTGAGCTAAGATAGCAATGCCTAATATATATTTAGGCCGGGGTAAAATGATTACCTGATAGAACCTCAGAGGCAACCAACTAATCTGCATGCAGAGCGAGACTTGCTTTATTACAGAACTACCCCATAGCCATCTATGACAGTAATGTAGCTCATATTACCATAGATCTAGTAGAACTAAGACCTGTTGTTTATTTTGTGATGTCCAAAAGATGATTATCTCTACATGGGGCCTTCAGTCCCCTGTACCATCCTTATCAAGGAACATTGGCCATTTTTATAGCCTAGCCATTCAGGCTTCTTTTACGAAGGGGGAGCAGACAGAGGAGCAGATGGTGCCATCTGGTTCCTGTCCACGCAAGGTCTCTAGGTGTCAGCTTCTGAAATTGCTGTTCAGGCTTTAGTTTCTGCCACAGTTGTACCAAAACAGCATTTGGCTATCTGTCAATCTCCTCTAATGGTGTGACCACTTTCATTAAATCTTTCCACACTTTCCACACTTCTTGCCAGTTGCCCAAATATTAGTCCATCTTCTGGCTCTCTCGGTTTGTCCTAAATTTATGACAGCCTGGGCCACTTCATTTACCAGCTATCTATCCACAGCCTCTCCCATAATTCTGCTACTCTAGCAGGTGTTTTTGGAGTGTCCCCATACTCACACACCAGTCTCCAAGTCTCCAGGGCTTGTACCAACTGGCCCAAAGCAGGGGGAGCTGGCCTACCTGGGGTTTCCCCCAGCAAAGCCCATATTTTCCCCATTTCACACCTAGCCAATGGTTGGGGGAGAGCTCCAAAAATCAAATTCAGGATCAATTCTGAAGAACTGACACACAGTCTTATTCAAATTCTTAACAGCTTTGATAGAAAAAAGTTACATACCCAAGCAAGCAGCTGCTCCCTGTGATGGGAGCCAGAAGAAATTCCATACTCTCCCAAAACCGGATTCCTTTATATAAGGGTTAATAGTAAAACCATACATTGGGTAGTCACATAGACCACCAGAAAGAATAATACATTCCTAAATTAACAGATAACATTAGGTAGTTCTCACATTCTACACATCACTAACCTATTTCCCGGGAGCATGACATTTATTTTTGGGTACCATCCCAGTTTTCTGGGTAGTTAACCAAGCCTGAGGTTACAGAGAGTTAAGTAGCCACAGAGACTTAACCAGTCATGGAGCATTAAACAGTCCAACATTTTTCAGACACCTTTGCTGTTGGAGCCATATTGCATCTAAAGTGAGTTCCCCTATACTCTATCCTAGATGTAAAGTGAGTTATCTTACATACATCAACAACACACACAAAAAAATCTAAGTTCTAAGATAGAGATCTTTACAAAACTCTGAGTTTGTATTAAAGATGCTTCAGTGATCAATGTGTGAGTTGATAGAGAAGTTAGAATTCCAGACACAACAGCATACAATTTTCAGGGTGAGAGAGCACCTGGTGTGAGGTGCAGTGGAATCAGCTGTGTGCTCTGAGAAAGTGGTGAGGCTGAGTTTAGGAAGACATGGCAAGTAGGGATTCCAAAAGGAAAGTTTGAGGGAGGGCTGGGCTTCCCATTAGTTGTAATGGATTAAGCAAGGGCATTATCTCTACTCCTTCCCCTAAACCCTATGGACAAGAAGGGCTCTATATGAAATCTAAACCCAGGGGAGGCCTGCATAGTAGGCCTTACAAACTCAGAGACCTAAAGTAACCACATAGGATGGCGCGAAATTTAAGCTTTCTAACTATAAGCGAGTCATGGTGTGTATTCATGTCCTAGACCAGTATCTTCCCTGACAAAGATGATTCTTCACCTTAACTGAGCCTATCAATTGTCTTTTTGCATCTTGGATGACATACCTTTGAATGTCAGGGTAATTTTCTTTTTTTCTGGACCCCCTTACTGCATCAGATCGAAGACCACAAAACCCCTTATTGTTATTGTGTTAATTTTTTAACTGCTAACTATCTTACACCCACAATTGTAAATGAAGTACATGCCTATCTGTTTTACTTTTTATCCAATCCCAAAGATTTCTCCCACTTTCTTCCACCTCCCTAATCTATCACCACTGGATTTCATATAACCCCTTATACCTCCTCCTTTGATTGTAATGTATAAAACAAGGTGGAAAACTGCCATTTTCTGAAGCATTTTTCAATCTGTTGATATTTTTGCTTCCCAGCAATTGTCATCAGTTTGGCTCAGGTAAACTCATAAAAATTCTCTACAGGTTTAAACATTTCTTATGTTGACAGCCCCACCAAAAAAAAAAAGAAAAAAGAAAAAAGAAAAAGAAATGGTACCAACACATTTCTTTTTAGACTGAAACTCCAGGAAGAAAAGATGTTAGGCAAAATGGTTTCTAGTGCTTAATATAACCAACTCCATTTTAAGAAGCAGGTTATGCTCAGTTACCTGGGAGAAGAGGGCCCATATTACCTGGAAAAAAAATTTGCTTACATAGAAAAGTAGACCCATTAAGTTGTTTACTGACTTGCAATACATACCTCTTAATGAGACCTTGCCACTTATGTTATGCTTCTCTTATGGCGATTCATCATCTTGTTGCTGACTAAGACTCTGCTTCTGTCTGTAAGTTCCCTTGATAAACTAATTCTGGAGTTGTTGGCCTCTTTATTCAGTTTCTTTGTGGTAGGCAGTTAGAAAAATGTGAGCAAAGTCCGGCACAGAAGGTCACCAGGACAGAAAGCCCCAAGTGCCAAAACAATGCAAAAAACAAGGTTTTTGCCCCCAGGGTAACCTTTCTTCCTCTAGCATATTGCTGATCATGGGGTTTGACCCTTTTAGAGGAGAAACGGGACAGGAGCATAGCCTTCTACAGCCCCCATACAAGCCCTTGCATAACCACTCCCTTAAGCATTAATCCCTAGAAATAACATCTAGGTCTCAGTTTGTTTCAGCTCCAGGCCCAGAACAATAGCAAAACCAGTTGAAGTGATGCTATGGCTGACATCAGGACCAGCTGCATTGATTAATGACCCCCTACCCTGATGCTGACCAATTAGTCTGTAAATAAAAAAAAATAACACAGATTTAGCTACCTGCTGCAACAAAAGCCAAACTCATGAGGCAGATGCTAATGCTAAAGGAAAGAGGCTTTTATTCAGGGGTGGTACAACTGGGAGAATGATGGACTCCCATCTCAAAGACTATTCCTCCTTCCTATGAAAGCCATGGTTCTTATAGAAATAGGAAGGGGGGCACTTTTTTCCTATTTAATTATTTTGCTAACTTTTGGCATACTCAGGCCCTATCCATTCGTCTCTCTAGCGTTTGGTGTACTCAGTATAATAACTGCCCTCTGCCACCATTTTGGCCAATGGTGGGAGACTCTCTAACTCTGACTGGCTGTCTTTAGTAACACTTCCTCCTTTCAGACCTGAACAGACACTTCCTGAGGAGGACATACAAAAGGCTCATAGGCATATGAAAGAATGCTCAACATCACTAGCCATTAGAGAAATGCAAATTAAAACCACAATAAGATACCACCTCACACCAGTCAGAATGGCCATCATTAACAAATCAATAAATAACAAGTACTGGTGAGAATGTGGAGAAAAAGGAACCCTGGTACACTGTTGGTGGGAACACAGGCTGATGCAGCCACTGTGGAAAACAGTATGGCATTTCCTAAAAAAAACCCAAAAAACTAAAAACTAAAAATAGAACTGCCTTTTGATCCAGTAATTCCACTGCTAGGATTATACCTGAAGAATCCTGAAACACCAATTCATAAGAACCTATGTACACCTATGTTCATAGCAGCACTATTTATAATAGCCAAGTGCTGGAAACAGCCTAAGTGCCCATCAGTGGATGATTGGATCAAAAAACTTTGGTACATTTACACAATGGAATACTATACAGCAGAAAGAAAGAAGGAACTCCTACCCTTTGCAACAACATGGA